>PKMM01037154.1:0-83152 GCA_002933915.1 Eutrema heterophyllum
CCCACGAATTAACACAGGCTATACTTAAGATTTTCTCTATATATTTGTGATTTTATATCTATAATTTTTAATAGAAATGCATTGTCATGAACCCAGATTATTTTGAAAATTTCCTGATTTATTCACAACATATAATGACAATTTGTAAAAATATGGAAAATAACTAAAAGTTAGTTATGCCAGAAAGAGTTGATTATTGTTTATAATGCATCCTTTAGAAACTCCATGAACATCATTATGCCAGAAAGATCCTTTAGGCTAGACTTTGCCTACACACAAGACAAGTTAGTATTTAGGTCCCTATATTATCCTCCAATGAACGATTATTACTTTATATTACAGTTAGTTTTTGTTTTGATGTCCAAAAGTAAATTAAAAAGTTCGTTTCAATTGCACGAAAGTTTTGAACTAGAGATGTCAGGACACCAATCAGAATCTCTGACACCACTAAGTTAAATTAAGGTGCTCAAGTATTACTGCATTTGGTTTTACTCACAATTATATTTACTCAGATATACACATCATTTCTCAAAGATATAGGATGGTAATGTTAGAAAACATTGTTCAGGAAAAATAGAAAATGAAAGAAAATCATTAATTTTATTTTTTCTCGACGAAAGACAAATATTTATTAAGTTAAATGTGAAGTTACAAAGTTTTTTTTATGTAAATGAGGAGTTAACCATACAACTAGAATAGAAAATCTTATTGGGAGGACCCATCTTTGCCAACCAATGAGCTGGTTCATTGACTCTCTTGTTGATGTGTTGGAATATGGTGTTTCCAAGGTAAAGGTCCACCATAGTATATCCCTACACAGGTTATGGATTCCATAATCTTTTCTTCCCCGCATAAGTTGCGTATTAGAGTCTGGTTATCCCCGTCAAAGATCATATTCCGCAAACCCATCATTTTTGTATTTTGGATTGCTAATAGCAAAGCCTTGTCTTCAACCTCTAATGCTGATGAAGCGTCTCCTACACAGGTGGAACCCCAATATTTTGCAATTCCCTTATCATCTCTTACAATCCAGCCACCTATTGCTAAATGTGTTGTAGAGTTGTATACTGCATCAAAGTTGTATTTTACCAACGTTGAGTTGGCCTAGTGGTTAAGGACGAGTGGGTATGTGCCTCTCCTACCGGCCCTGAGTTAGATTCCCGTTGGGGGATCTCCTCTGAAAAAGTGACTTTAACATAGTTTGGGCCCTGCTCCAAAAATGTATGGCCTACGGGCCCGGAACCTCGGCGAGTAAAAAAAAATTGCAGTTTAAAGTACCTAATAGAGGTCGTTGCCATGATCAGAGGTGTTGTTGAAATTGAATGACGAAGAGTAGTTTGGTGTATAGACACATCTGAATTATTAGCATCCATCCACTCTTTAACATCGGCACTTGAAAGCTCCACATCACGTTGTGGAATTGGGATCTGTTTTTTTTAAGATGAGATTGTTCCTGGACTTCCATATACGATACATCAACCAGAATGGTAGTAATTGTTGCATAGGAGTAAGACGTGAGTTGCCTTGTAAATCAAGAAATACGTTAAGATTTTCTTCACAATCTTGTGATGGTGAATATAAACATTGAATCGACAGATTTTCAAGGCGCCAAATCATGTTGGAGATAAGACATTCAAACAACATATGGTTGATAGTTTCGTCAGCCAAACCACATCTTTGACAAGTTTTGTCTATATGTACTCCACGTGTTCAAAGCCGAGTTGCAGTCCCAATTGCTTTAGATACCACTCTCCACAGAAAATGCTTTAATTTTGGTAGAATAGGTAGTTTCCAGATTTTAGATTTCAGCGCATGATCACCATGGGGAGGTTGTATTATATTGTTGTGCGGATAAAGCAATCTCCGTACTAGATAGTATCCTGAGCGGACTGTATATTCACTAGACTTTGTGTAATGCCACAACAACTTATCATCCTCACAATGTTGAGCAAGAAACAAAGATCTTACAAATGCTATATCCTCCGCTTGTAGGAATTGATTCAAAGCCACCTCATTCCATGATCGGCAACCAATAGTTTTGCTAATAAGATCACTAACCTTTAATGGACTGGTAGGATCTCCCAACGGTGGTCTTGGCGGATCAGTTGGTATCCGATTATCTTGGAAAACATTTATTTTCTCCCATGATCCAACATTGAATCGTACACCTTGCTTAAGAAGTTCAAGACCAACTAATATAAAGGACCATCCATAAGATTGTTGTTTCTGTGGCTTTGCTTGCAAAAGAGATCCATCTCGATAGTATTTCGCTTTAAATAATCTAGCAAACAGGGAATTCGGGTGTTGTAGAAGTCGCCATGTTTGTTTGGNAGTGGTTAAGGACGAGTGGGTATGTGCCTCTCCTACCGGCCATGGGTTCTATTTCCGTTGGGAGAGGTATCCTCCGAAAAAGTGACTTTAACATAGTTTGTGCTCCACTCCGGAGATGTACGGGCCTACGGGTCCGGAACCTTGGCGATTAAAAAAAAAAGTTGCATTTTAAAGTACCTAATAGAGGTCGTTGCCATGATTTGATCAGAGGTGTTGTTGAAATTGAATGACAAAGAGTAGTTTGGTGTATAGACACATCTGAATTATTAGCATCCATCCACTCTTTAACATCGGCACTTGAAAGCTCCACATCACGTTGTGGAATTGGGATCTGTTTTTTGAAGATGAGATTGTTCCTCGACTTCCATATACGCTACATCAACCAGAATGGTAGTAATTGTTGCATAGGAGTAAGACGTGAGTTGCCTTGTAAATCAAGAAATACGTTAAGATTTTTTTCACAATCTTGTGATGGTGAATATAAACATTGAATCGACAGATTTTCAAGGCGCCAAATCATGTTGGAGATAAGACATTCAAACAACATATGGTTGATAGTTTCGTCAGCCAAACCACATCTTTGACAAGTTTTGTCTATATGTACTCCACGTGGTCAAAGCCGAGTTGCAGTCCCAATTGCTTTAGATACCACTCTCCACAGAAAATGCTTTAATTTTGGTAGAATAGGTAGTTTCCAGATTTTAGATTTCAGCGCATGATCACCATGGGGAGGTTGTATTATATTGTTGTGCGGATAAAGCAATCTCCGTACTAGATAGTATCCTGAGCGGACTGTATATTCACTAGACTTTGTGTAATGCCACAACAACTTATCATCCTCACAATGTTGAGCAAGAAACAAAGATCTTACAAATGCTATATCCTCCGCTTGTAGGAATTGATTCAAAGCCACCTCATTCCATGATCGGCAAACAATAGTTTTGCTAATAAGATCACTAACCTTTAATGGACTGGTAGGATCTCCCAACGGTGGTCTTGGCGGATCAGTTGGTATCCGATTATCTTGGAAAACATTTATTTTCTCCCATGATCCAACATTGAATCGTACACCTTGCTTAAGAAGTTCAAGACCAACTAATATAAAGGACCATCCATAAGATTGTTGTTTCTGTGGCTTTGCTTGCAAAAGAGATCCATCTCGATAGTATTTCGCTTTAAATAATCTAGCAAACAGGGAATTCGGGTGTTGTAGAAGTCGCCATGTTTGTTTGGCCAATAAAGCATCGTTGAATTTTTCCGGATCTTTAAAGCCCAGTCCACCCTCTTGTTTTGATAGTTATAATTTCTTCCAAGGTATTCCTTTCTTATCTTGATTCTTCTCCCACCAGAACCGAGAGATAAGACTTGTGATTTCATTAACAACTTGTGAAGGGAGCTTAAAGCAAGACATCGAGTAAACGGGCATAGAAATTGCAACAGATTACAACAAAAATCATTTAATATGCTTTAGAGTTTAATTGTACTACAAAAAGTAGATATTAAATGACGTTTATTCATTTTAGTCTAATTAGAATTAGAAGACAACAACAAAAATCAAATTAACTTTACCACAAAAATCTAGAATAACAAGTCTTCTTAAACAATATTGTAAAGTGTTAAAAAAAGTAACTAACATAAAAAAGTTTTCTATTGTTTATTTGAAAAATTAGGTCACATATACATGATATTATGGGTCTCCATGATAGTAATAGACTAATAGTTTAGTCTTAATAAAAAAATAGATTAATCTCAACCATCTCAATTTCATAAAGGTTAGGCTTAAACGATTAATATGCCGAGATTCTTTTGAAAGATACTTCCTCTATTCCATTATATAAGATTTTTAAGTTAAAAGTTCGAAGTTTAAGAAGTACATAAATTCTAGTTTTTCATATATTTTTTACATTAAAAACAATATTTAATATCTAACTAAAAATAAACTAACCAATCAAAAACATATATACGGCAAAATATAAATAGTCACAAACATCTAATTAAATTAATTTTTGCATAAAAACTTTTAAAAAAAATAAATAAAATGAAACAAAAAAAATTATCTTAAATATCTTACATGATGGAACAGATGAGTATTAAATTTTGCACATCGTTATATTTTTTTCAGTTTTTTTCTCTCTATATTTAGATTTGTAAATTTTATAAAATTAAACAAGCAAATAAGGTCGTTCATTTTCTGTTCCCTCTCTCTCTCTCTCTTACAAGTTACAAATCTCCACCCCAAAAAGATGCTTAAACCATAAGAAAGCCAAATCTCAAATCTTTTGCCCTATTATTATATGTGAGACTATTGTTTCTCTCTCTTATTGTTTTTTTTTTTAATTATCAAAGAACCCTTCTTAATGGATTAAAGAAAACCATTTACAGATATCAAAAGTAAAGGTTTTTAATAAGCTTGAGAGAGAGAGAGAGGCAATCGTGGTGATAAGAGACGAACCCCTAGGCCCTAGAGAGAGAGAGAGAAGACGTTCTTTATAGGATGAACAAAACATCCTCTGTTTCTCTATTCTTCTTTTTTCTCCACATTTCCTCATCTGGGTCATCTCCAAAAATGGTGATATTTTTTTTTCTTTTTTCAAAGTTCAAAATTTTATTTGTTCCCTTCTTTAATCTAGCGTTTAGTCATTGTCTGCCTCCCCACCCCACCATTGTTTTCTGCCGTTATTCTTCTTAACGAATTTTCCGTTCCTGGGTTTTTGGTTTTATGGTTTCGATGATGCATTTTTCAGATTTGAAGATCACCCGATTTCGCTATTTGATCAGGACAACAAAAAAAAAAAAAAAAAAAGAGATCGGATTCCGTCTTAGATTTGCAGACAACAAAAGTATGTTCCACGTCTTTGATTTTTCAATTTCAGTCAGACTTTCGCTGAAACTCATCAGAATTCCGTCTTTATGATTCTCGTCCGAATCGATTTGTTTTTTTTTTTTTTTTTGATTTTCTGATGGTTTAGCAGGAGCTAAGAGATGGAATCGGATCTGGGGAAGCTCTTCATTGGTGGGATTTCGTGGGACACAGATGAAGAAAAGCTAAGAGACTATTTTAGCAAGTATGGTGATGTGGTTGAAGCTGTGATCATGAGAGACCGTGCCACAGGACGTGCTCGTGGCTTCGGATTCATCGTCTTTGCAGATCCTTGTGTTGCAGAGAGAGTGATCATGGAGAAACACATCATCGATGGCCGAACGGTTAGTAAATACGAATCATCAATACCCTCTTTTCACTTTCTGAATCTTGAGCGGATAACAGCTCAGATCTTGCAGGATCTTCTAGGAAATGCACATTAGCTGCATTTGCTTTCCAATTATCTGATTGGCAACTTTGGAAGTGGCAACAATGTTTTTAGAGTGTAAGAAGGATCGATCGGTTTTTTTTTAATCGTTTTTCAGGTTGAGGCGAAGAAGGCCGTGCCTCGAGATGATCAGCTGGTGCTGAAACGACACGCCAGTCCTATACACCTTATGTCACCTGTCCATGGTGGTGGCAGGACTAAGAAGATCTTTGTAGGAGGTTTACCGTCTAGCATTACCGAGGCGGAATTCAAAAACTACTTTGATCAGTTTGGTACCATTGCTGATGTTGTGGTAATGTATGATCATAACACGCAGAGGCCAAGAGGGTTTGGCTTCATCACATTTGATTCAGATGATGCTGTTGATAGGGTTCTCCACAAGACCTTCCATGAGCTCAATGGGAAACTGGTCGAGGTCAAAAGAGCGGTTCCTAAGGAGATTTTCCCGGTTTCTAATACCCGAAGCCCGCTTCCTGGTGCTGGTTACGGTAGCAGCTATGGAGGCGGCTCTAATAGGATGTCTGCTAATAGCTACCTTAATAACTTTGCTCCTGGTCCTGGTTATTATAACAGCCTAGGCTCTGCTGGTGGCCGGTTTAGTCCTATTATTGGTAGCGGTAGAAATCTAGTTTCTGGTTTCGGCCTCGGTTTGAACCATGAATTGAGTTTGAATCTGAATCCAAGCTATGATGGACCAGCTTCTATATTTGGGTATAACCGGATTCCAAGTAACCCTTACTTCAACAGCGCTTCTCCAAACCGTTACACCTCTCCAATCGGGCAGAATAGAACCGAATCTCCTTACAGTTCGAACAATAGAGACTTGTGGGGAAACAGAGCCGAGGCTGCAGGTCCCGGTTGGAACTTGAATGTCTCGACTGGAAACAACAGAGGGGACTGGGGACTTCCTTCTTCTGTTGTTGGTAATGATAACAATGGTTACGGACGAAACTTTGGGACGGGCTCTGGACTTTCCGCGTCCCCATTTAATGGTTTTGAAGGTTCAATAGGGGAATTGTACAGAGGCAGCTCAATTTACAGCGACTCAACGTGGCAGCAGCAGCAGCTACCACCTCAGACTTCTCACGAGCTAGACACTTTGTCTCGCTCTTACGGTTATGACATTGACAATGTAGGTTCAGACCCATCTGCAAATGACTCAGAAGGTTACAGTGGAAGCTACAATGTTGGAAATAGACAAACTAATAGAGGTAACAACACTTTTAACTTTTTTGTTCTCAAAAGACTTTTAACTTTGATACATTTGATTGCGATGGAAATGTTCTGATCTGTGTGTTTGTTTAGGTATTGCGGCATAGGTTATCAAAAACCAAGAAACAAAAAAAAAAGAACATATTTTTATTCTTACATAAAAGATCAGATTGTAGCAACCAAAGATTCAACAAGATGGATGAAGATTTGCTTTCAAAGTTCTTCTCAAAAGCCCTTTTTTTCATCGAAATAACCAAACAAAGGTCGTAGAATTTTCGATCAAGATTCTTCAGGGTTTTGTGCTCTGTTTTGTAATTTTAATTTTCTTTTTTTCTCTTTTAAAATCGAGTTGTTCATGAAAACTTTGATTTTTTTTTTTTCAATTAGCGTGGGAGAAATTATTGTGTATGAGAGGGATATGACTATTTTGTAGCATATATCCCTAATGAGTAATGATGATATATACTGTACTTACTTTGGTTTATTTTATTTTTAGTTATATTTTTTATGTCTATTATTTGTGGAAGAAAATTTGTGAAAAATATAGTTTTATGTTCAGATATTTTCCTAATTGTGAAAACAATGAAATCATTTTATATAAAAAAGTAAAAAACAATGAAATCAACAGTATTACAGAACTAACCGTAGACAGACAGGTCCCATTACAAAAGTCGGTCCAAAACTTTTGCGAAATTTCTTTACTTTTATGTTCAGATCCTAAAAGGCCTTCTCCAAATTTTTAGGCTATTCATTTTTTTTTTTTTTTTTTGACTAATCTTCCTAGTTATTTTCTCTTCTTAATTTTACCTGTTAAATTTTCCTTTGGGATGGTTAACTAATAAATACTAAGAAGATTTTTGTTTTTCAAAAAAAAAAATTCTTATAATAAAGCATTTGTGGATTTGTTTCTTATTATTGGCATTTTTATACACTAAATTGCCATATTCTAATGTTCAGAAATATAAGTTTCATTTCTTTATAGTTCTGAAAAAAAAATACTTAGTTAATAACTTTTTTACTTAGTATTTTTCTCATTTATTTTTTAAGTTATTTTAGAATGTGATTGATATGTAATTATCAAAACATTAGAAGAGAACTTACTTGTCAAATTCTTATAAAGACACTTATATAGTATATATATATCAACATTTGATGATAAATCAATAAAATAGTCTAAAGTACATAAAGAAACAAAATCCCCTCTGTAAATTTGCAAAAAAATCTATTGACAATTAAATTAGTTTTCCCACTTTATCTTTCTTCTTTATCTCACTCTCTCTCAAAGATGGCGTCAGAGGCAGACCAAAGCTTCATAGACCTCTCATGGTTTCTTCAAGCAATCAAAGACCCACAACAAAATTGCTTCAATCTTCAAACCTTATCTTTCTCCTTGTCCGGAAAAATCACACATTGTCAGCTAATGACAGACGACACCATGAACATCAACGTCACCAGAGACGACCTCACTTCACTTTCTCAGATCTTCATCGAGCTAGCCACATCTTTAGAGACGCATACATCTCTCAGGAACTTGGAATTCGAAGGAATCGCTTGGGAAATCGAGCTAATGCAGAGCCTTGGTTTGTTGCTCGACAACACCTCGAAGATAAAGCAGCTTGCTTTCAGAAAGAACAGGTTCAGTGAAGAATGTCTGAGCGAGCTCTCAGGTATTTTGAGAAGAAACAGTTCGATAAAAGAGATTATGTTCGTAGAGTCGATGATTGGATGCAGAGGAGCTACGCTTCTCGGGTCGGCTCTCGAAGTTAACGCTTCGTTAGAGGAATTGCAGATTTGGGAAGACTCAATCGGGTCAAAAGGAGCAGAAGAGCTCTCGAAGATGATCGAAACTAACTCAAGCTTGAAACTTTTCTCCATATTCGACTCGAGTCCCTCCACTGCGACGCCATTGATATCTGCCGTTTTGGGTATGAACAGGGAAATGGAGGTTCATGTGTGGAGTGGAGACCACAAACGAGACAGAAGCTCAAAGGTCGTTGAGTTCTTGCCTGAGAGCAACACTCTTAGGATTTACCAGATTGACATTTCTGGCTCTTGCAGAGTCGCTGCAGCATTGGGGATGAACACAACCGTGAGGTCTCTAGACATGACGGGCGCGAAGCTGAATTCGCGGTGGGCCAAGGAGTTCCGATGGGTTCTTGAGCAGAACAAGACTCTTACAGAAGTGAAACTTTCGAAAACCGGTCTTAAAGACAAAGCGGTTGTGTATGTTGCAGCTGGACTTTTTAAGAACAAGAGCTTGCAGAGTTTGTATGTTGATGGAAATCGGTTTGGGAGCGTTGGTGTCGAGGATTTGCTTTGTCCATTGAGTAGATTCTCTGCTCTGCAATTACAAGCCAACATGACACTCAAGTCAGTTGTGTTTGGAGGTTCCAAGACAAAGATTGGAAGAGATGGACTTACCGCGGTTTTGAAGATGGTGACCACAAATGAGACTGTGGTTCATCTCGGGATTCGCGACGATGAGAGTCTGGGACCTGATGATTTCATACAGATCTTCAAGAGCTTGCAGAAGAACGCATCTTTAAGACGGTTGTCGTTACAAGGCTGCAAAGGGGTAAGAGGTGACAGAGTGTTGGAGGCAATCACAGAGACATTGCAGATTAATCCATTGGTTGAGGAAATTGATTTAGCTAGAACTCCGCTTCACGATTCAGGGAAAGCAGATGAGATTTATCAGAAGCTGGGACACAATGGTGGGGAGATAGATGAAGCAGAGACGGGTTCACTCAAGGATATGCCACTCACTGAGCCAAAGAGCATTAGAGCTTTTCTCTGTGGACAAGACGATGCAGGTAAGACAACACTCTGCAACTCTATACTGCAAAGTTTCTCTGCTTCCGGTTTTCCTTATGTGGAGAATGTGAGAACTTTGATGAATCCTGTGGAGCAAGCTGTTAAAACAGTTGGTGGGATGAAAATAAAGACGTTTATGGACGAGGAAACAAAGATCTCGATGTGGAATCTCGCGGGGCAGCACGAGTTCTATGCTCTTCATGATTTTATGTTCCCAATCCCATGTCTCTTCTTGATCATATTGAGCTTGTTTAGGAAGCCGAGCAATAAAGAACCCAAAACACCAGAAGAAGTAGAAGAAGAGCTTCAATACTGGCTTAGATTCATCGTTTCCAACTCGAGAAAAGCGGTTCAACAATGCACAAAACCAAATGTCACAATCGTCCTCACGCATTCCGAAAAAATCAATCCACAATCGGAAAGCTTTCAGGCAACTGTGGGTTACATTCAGAGACTGAGAGATAAGTTTCAAGCTTTAGTGGATTTCTACCCGACCGTATTCACAGTTGATGCAAGATCATCTCCTTCGGTTAGCAATCTCACACATCATATCCGGATGACAAGCAAATCCATCCTTCAAACAGTTCCTCGGGTTTATCAGCTTTGCAATGATATGATACCGCTCTTATCAGACTGGAGATCAGAGAATTCAAACAAACCTATTATCAGATGGAAAGCCTTTGGAGACCTCTGCCAATATAAAGTTCCTTCTCTGAGAATAAAGTCTCGAACCGAGAACATTGAGATTGTGGAGACAAGACGGCGAGCCATAGCCACATGCCTTCACCAAATAGGAGAGGTAATTTACTTTGATGAGTTGGGATTTTTGATACTAGATTATGAATGGTTTTGTGGGGAGGTTCTTGCTCAGTTGACAAAGCTTGATGTAAGAAAGCAAAGCACCGAGGAAAGAAACGGTTTTGTCAGCAGGAAAAAGCTGGAGAAGATTTTGAAAAGTAGTTTGCAGAGTCCGATTCCAGGGATGACCTCAAAGGTACTTGAGCACTTCGATGCGTGTGACCTTGTGGGGATGATGAAGAAAGTAGAACTTTGCTATGAACAAGATCCTTCCAATCCAGATTCTTCATTGTTAGTCCCATCGATTCTCGAAGATGGCAGAGGAAAGGCTCAGAAATGGCAGATAAACAGACACGACTGTGTTTATTCAGGCCGGCATCTCCAGTGCGATGATTCAAGTCACATGTTCCTCACAGCTGGATTCTTCCCTCGTTTACAGGCAAGGGCTCAATAAAAACTCTGTTTCTTTTATCCCTTTAGAACTCAAACCTTACTGATCTTTCATATTGCCTGCACAGGTGCATCTGCACAACATAATCATGGAACTGAAGAACCAACACGGGGCAACTTATAGCCTTGAGAAGTACCTCATCGCTATAACGATCCAAGGCATTAATATCAGAGTGGAGCTTGGAGGACAGTTGGGAAATTACATTGATGTTCTTGCTTGTTCAACAAATAGCTTGACAGAAACTTTGAGGCGCATTCACCAGCTAATAATTCCGGCTATCCAGAACAGCTGCCACGGTGTAATCCTCCTTGAGCACATCATAAGACCACAATGCGTCCAGGACTTAACTCCACCGCGATTCCGACAAAGTCAGTTTGTTTCCCTCCAGAGACTAAAAGAAGCATTATCATCAGTTCCTGCAGAGACTATGTATGACTATCAACACACATGGGACTCTGTTCTAGATTCAGGTAAGACTGTTCTAAGAGCTGGATTTGATTTAGCTCGCGACCTCCTCTCTGATGATGATTTCAGAGAAGTATTGCAAAGAAGGTACCATGATCTGTACGACTTAGCCCAAGAATTACAAGTTCCCACCGAGGACAATCCCGAAACAGAAAATCATGTAGCTGTGACCAATGAGCTGGAAAAAGTCGATCCTAGCTTCGGTGGAATCGCTAAGGGTGTAGAAGCAGTACTTGAGAGGCTGAAGATTATTGAGCAAGAGATACGAGACCTGAAGCAAGAGATCCAAGGACTGAGATACTACGAGCACAGACTTCTGATCCAGCTTCATCACAAAGTGAATTACCTTGTCAATTACAATGTCCAGATGGATGAAAGAAAAGTCCCAAACATGTTTTACTTCATCAGACCAGAGAACTACGGGAGAAGACTGATCACAGCAATGGTTCCTGGCATGGTTTCTCTAAGGATACACATGTTATGCGAATTTAGACGGGAAATGCACGTTGTAGAAGATCAGCTTGGATGTGATGTGATGCAGATAGATAACGAAGCTGTGAAGTGCTTGGCTCCATACATGACAAACTTCATGAAACTGGTGACTTTTGCACTGAGGATAGGAGCAAACTGGGCAGCTGGGATGGGACACATGATACCTGACTTGGGCCACGCAATCGCTCACCTAGCCAACCCATCTGTCATGGCTGGAGCAGCCGGAGCAGCAGGAGCCATAGGGATCGCTGCTGCCTTGGGTAGGAACCGAGGCAGAAATAGAGATATTCAGGAGCAAGACCAAAGAGCAGCTCAACAGTGGCTCATCGATTACTTGAGGGAACAGAATTGCGCGACTGGCAGGGACATTGCAGAAAAATTTGGCCTGTGGCGAGTTAGATACAGAGACGATGGGTCCATCGCCTGGATCTGCAAACGGCATATGATCACCAGAGCCAATGATATGATCCAAGTTCCCCTCTGATGCTTGCTAGCTAGCTACAAACATAACAAAAAAAAAGTAAGAGAAAGTAGTTTAATTACTCAAAACCATTTTCATTAAAGTCTCTGTAACCGTATGATAATGCTTTTAAATATTTACCAATTAACTGTTGGATCCCTTATCCTTATTACCACAATGGTATAAAGACAGAAGATCCTATGAAAAAGACACTTCAACTAACCAAAGAACATCCAAACATTTGTTCTCAAGATTTTTTTCAGAAAGCTGAATCATTGGATCCTTTGCCTCTCTACCCCCACCTATGGGACCTCCTCTTGATGGTCACAAAGACAAAGTGGGTCCAGAGGGTGACAATCACACCACATTATGATTGTACAAATAATTAAGTAATCTTAGCATTGATCACTATGCTTTAGAGATTCTTGTGGATGTAAAAATCAGCAATTCAGGGAAAACAAACATGATTAGGCAACATAGGTTCATATAGTGCGAACATAGTTCTAATAGAGCAAAGGCTAGAGATACATAATAATAACATCAAGATGACCAGATGGGAGATACAACATCAAATAGTACATTATAAAATTACATCATTAGGATTAGTCTTTCTTCATTAGAAAAGTCTAAGAGTGACCTGCCTTCTTCCTCTGAACTTGGTAAAACAGATGCTCAGAAGAAAGGCCTGCTCCCGTAGAACACACGGGATCCGTTGTTGCTCTTCGGTGTTGGCAGCTTCTGAGAATCAGAGCTTGAATTCTCTGATTTTGTTGGGCTATCCATGTCCAGAGGAAGCTTCATCTTAGCCAGTGAATCAGTAAACTGTTGCATGCTTTTCATGTACATGTCGACTATATCCTGCTGCACCACCTTTGACTCTGGCTCAACCCTCACACTGAGGATGGGTTTCACAATCTTCTCCTCAGATGTCTCACCTGAAGCCTCGCTCCCTGACTCCTGGGAATCCGCTTTGGAGTTCAAGAGAGAGAGATGTTCATGGTTTGGTGTGGCGGAGTGAGCTGAAGCGTGAGGAGAAGCAGCTCCATTTGTTGCATTGCTGCTCTCAGGTGAATCTTGCTTCAGTATAGAAGTGACAGAATTGTTTAAATGATTGTCAGTGTCAGAAGTGACCAAGCTATCAGAAGTTTCTGAGTCGATAGTGGAACAGGAGATCCCAAAATACTCGGAAACCATCTTCTCGTTTTCGTTCGCGACATTAGGATCTGGAAACTCCATCTTATCCAACTCATCCGGAACTGATTCAGACCCTTCTGGATTCTTGGTAGTTTCATCAACAGAAACAGATGAAGGCATAGTGGGAATAGCCATCACTTCAGGGTAGGATCCATTGTAGGAGAGAGACAAATGAACAAAACCAGCTGGCGAATGGTACAGATCAGTGGAAGAAAGAGAGAACTCTTTCTCGAGTTTTCCATTCTTGAAGAGCAGTTCCGACATAGGAACCAGAGTAAAACCAAGCAGCTGGTCTTCGAGATAATTCTTCACCCTGCTCATCATGTAAAGCTCACATTTGAGGGAAGTGTCCAGAACCCTGACATCAAGCTTAACATTGTCATCAAAAACCGGATTCCTCCCACCGCCATTGATGATTTTGGTCGAGACAGACTTTTCAGGATCACTGGTAAGGCAAAGCTTGGCATAAACGTCTTGCTTGTGGTATATACAAATGTTATGGATATCCCTTGCCTGATGCACATAGACCTCAAGAGTACCAACAAGGTCTTGCCGGCCACAATTGATAGAATCTTTTTCATTTGATTTGATACCATTTGATCGGTTACCCGAGCTTTGCACAGAAGTTGAGTTCTCATTCTCTGACTCACCAATCTTGAATGGTGAAACAACAGATTGTGGGGAGTCCATTGCAAAACCTAAGAAACAATCCTGCAAACATAAGGCCAATTAGTATCAGTATTTGTAAAAATGGCCTCATCTTTGTTGGCAACTTGCAAATCAAGAAGAGACATGACTCCCATAAGTGAACTCTGTGTTCATGATCAGTACAACACCAAGCTGAGCAATTTTTTCACCAAGCGATGGTGTTTGTTGAATATTTCTTAAGCATGCAAAAGGCTACATAATTTCCATTGTGCATATAAATGCAAGCCAAAAAGTTTCTGTGAACCCGGAAAGAGCGTATTTACGGGATCTTGTGAAAACAAATCACAATGTAAAGTAACCAAAAGATCAAGTTTTAAAATAGACTCGGGAAAGAAAAAGAAAAAAAAAGCCTAAAATAAACCCCTGAAGTTGTCAACTAAACATAGGTCAAACCGGAACAATATTAACAGTTTCTGAAGACCATGACTCGTTTATTTAAGAGAAATGTTTATCGATTTGGCAACAGACAAAGTTACTGGAAAAGAACAACAAACAGACTCAAACACCAACCGAAAGTACAGTTTGATGTCAAAATCAGAGCAGAGCTATACAGTGAATTTCAAGAACAATGAAACAAACTCTCCTCCCTGAGATTCCACCAACTCATAATAAAGTCACCCGAAATTCAAGAATCAAGATGGACCCATCAAAATTCGACACAGCCAAAAAAATACACAGATCAAGTTCAGATAACAATTCACAAGCTATCTCACCACAGATAACATATTCAACAACAAACGAAATTTCGAAACCAGTCTAACTAGAGTCATGTTTAGGTACAAGTCTTTAAATTCAAACTCTAACCAAGTCAAACAACTCATGAGCTGTATCAAACAATAAAGCAATAGACTGTCTTAGTGACAACAACAGATGACCTAATAGAAAGTTTCTTGCTCGATCCAATCAGAAAAGAAAGCACAAACTCAAAATTCTGCTACATCTCGCACTCAACAACACAAAAAAAAACAGGTAATTACTTAAAAAACTTGCCTTAAATCCAAAACCAAGCTCTGATCCACAACAAGAGAAACCAAGGTAATAAGAAGAGAAGTCAGCTGATTCCTCTAACAGAGCAACTCACAAAGAGAAACTTAAAAACAAAAGAAAAAAAAGGCTAAAAGAAAAATTCGTAGTTGTAGTCGTGTAAGAAGATGATTGAAAGAACAGCAAGCATGTGAGTTACATAAGAAAAGTTAGAAACGAAGAGGACGATTTTTCAAAGAGAGACTTAAATGCAAAACTGTCAGTAAGTTGAAAAAAAAATTGGAATTTTAGGGGTCGGCGGAAAGAAAGAGAAATAAGGTTAGGGTTTTTGCATAGTCACTTCAATGGCGGACCACTAAGAAAGTGGGGCATAGTCATATACACAAAATTCAACTGTTTCGGCTATGAAATAAAAAGTAGATTGAAAGCTATAAGCTTTTATCTCTTTTCCATGACAATTCAAAAAAAGATCGCAAATAATACTTCACGCGAATGAAAATCACTTACAGAGCTGTTTCTGAAGAAGGAAAGCTGTGAGCTTACAGCTTTTGGCTGGCAAAAGCGATAATGGAGTCTTTCTTGCTGGTTTTGTAAATTGGCAATATTATCGCCAAAATTTAAAATAGAAGAGAGCGTTTTCATTTCTTTTGGAACCATTTTCTTATTCGGCTAATGGGCTTTGGGCCCCACTCGTCAGTTTTTAGCAAAGCATATCAAGTGATTCTCACATGATCTCTAATTATATCTGTTTTTTTTTTTTTTTTCTATATACAATTTGCAAACCAATACATATAATTATTTAAATAACTATGGAATTTCTGGAATAAATAAGTGGACGAAAAGTGTAATAATATTTTTTTGTCAACCATACACACAAAATATTATTTTTATAAAAACATTGAGTGGATATGAATGAATACACAGGTTAAAGTTAGATATGACATAAAAGTATGATTTTTTTTGAAGATGTGTAGAACCCACAATAAAGGTAAAATGATAAAAAAAAGATCCAAAAAGTGCTGATTTTTTTATTTTTGAATTTATATATTGTCATTATTCATGTGTCAATTAAATATCATTGTTGTTTTTTTTTTCCTTTTTCTTTTGACAATTATTGGTTATATATGTTTTTCATGCCAGAATTTTCAAACTATATAATTGCTGACATTATAGCATAAAAATGTCACTATCATATCGACGCCTACTCTTTTCCTTTTAGTTGCTTAAAATCTTATATTCCATTTTATTAACATACAAATCAACTTTTCTCCCAATTCCAAATTATTGTTTAATTATTCTCCCCCTTCAAAGAATCACAGAAAAAAAATAAAAATCAACGAGTTACAAAGCTTTAGTATTGAAATAAAACGAAAACTCATTTCTGCACAGACGGTAATTTTTTGGAACTATGACTGCTACTTATTAAATAAATAAAAAATTACGGGTAAGTGAAAAAATATTGGATCATAAAAACTGGAATCAACCTTATGATACAATATATTTAGGTTACCAAAACAATATACCCATTTAAAAGCCCAGTTTCAGAAGCCCATTTGAGTGGGTCCCACATTTCTAAGTTCTCATTTTGTATTCTTCCTTTCTTTTTTTTTCTTCTTTTTTTCAGAAAACAATATTTCGAATGCCAACGGTCGAATCGATATATCTCAACATTCAAAAATCGATACCTTATCGTCTTCCTCTGTCCCTCACACTTAACGTTCACTCTCTCTCTCTCTCTAAATCTAGAAATCTCCAGTTTCTCTAAATCTGTGTGAAACGATGAAGTCCCCTGCGAAGATCGGAGAGAATCGGTTCTTAGGAAACATTTCGACTTCTTCTATCCGAAATCTGCTTCCCAGATCCATCTACGCGAAGCAGAAATCTATCCAAAACCCACAAACTAAGAGTTTCAGATCCAACGACGAGAACGCGCCTCCTTGCGACCCAAACATACATACTGCTCATAACCATCTTCACTTGAAGAAAAAATCGCCGCAGAAAGTATTTCCATCCGCCGCGACCCAGATTCTCCCCAAAGAACAAAATCAGGTAAATCCATTACCTAAGAACTTTCTATACAAGTTTGATACCTTTCGATTTTACGTAGTATCGACATGAGGTAGATGATTCTCGGTGAAAACAGAAAAACAAACTGTTTTGATTACATGTGAAACTTTGACAGATTCAGAAGTTTGGGCAAAACACTTACCCTGAAGACAAAGAGGATATTGGTTCAAATTCTCCACTAAAGGTAACAGTTATTGTCGTCACGATAGTGAATCTTCTTTCATTCCTTTCGATTTGAAAGATATTGTTTCAGTCTCTTTATTTCGATTGAATTACAACAGTTTGAAGCCAGGAATGTACTCGCCACAAGATCTAGCTCAATGGCTAACGAGATTACAGAGGAAAATGAGCAACTGGGTGACCAGATTCGTGAACTAAAGGTCTCCTTTTTCGTTACATATCGGCTGTGTGTTTGCACAATGGCATTGTGTATGATGTTGGTTTTTTGGTTTATAGGAGGAGCTAATAAGAACCAAGTCTGATGGGTACAAACCTGATGGAAGCAAGAGTGGTTACTTTGCGAGGGAGAGCTTGAGTCAATTGAGAATGAGCATCAACAAGTCTTTAGTCATGTCGTGTGGAAACAAAGAAGATTCAGAAAAGGAAACAATGGATGATGATGTAATGGAATTGAATAGACATATTGACAAGTTTCACGCTTTTTCTGATGTTGATGACTTGAGGGATTCTATGCAATCCTCTTTTGCAAGTGCTTCCTGTTGTGAAGCAGAGTCTTTGAGCGGAGATGAGGTCTGCTCAGAAGATGTGGAGATACACAAGCGTCGGATTCACAAAGATTGTGCCTTGGCTGAATCTGTGGGAAATGGGATTTCAATCAGCTTGCCTCACCAAACTCGTACTCTTGAAGAGCCAACTTTGTCAGAATCTCCAAAGATTAGGAACTTCCGGAAGAGCGTGGCTGTGTCGACAAAGTTTCAGGCAAGTCCGAGAAATTTAACCGAGAGCTACAACATTGGAAACAAAACGGTCGAACAATTTGGCCCTTCTATGTCCAATAAGCCTTTGAGTCCTACAGATTCTCTAGCTGCAAGTCTCCAAAGAGGACTACAGATTATAGACTGTCACCAACGGAGCTCGCTTTCAAACAGATCTTCTGTTTCCTTTTCGTTTGGGCATCTGTCTCTGAAGCCTTGCGATGAAGCCGAGAATCTTAGTGCTTCGGTTAAATTGTTACAGGAAGATAGACCAAAAGAAGGTGGATCATCGATTCCCCTGTGCCTTTCTTGCAGACAGAAACTTGACCAAGAAGCTGAAGTATGTCTAGAAAAACTGAGATGCATTTTCCTTCATTTGCTTCAGTTTATAGTGGTATATTCGTTTTGACAACTTATATCTGTTGTTATTAGGGAGGATATAAGGCAACCGAAGAAGCTTGGACAGACGAGAAGCATCTCAAGAACATGTGTATGGAGCAGGCTACCAAAATTGAGCAGCTAACATGTCTGGTAAATCTTACAACTTATGATGAGACGATTGAGTGTTAAAGGTTGAATTTGAGTTTTATGACAATTTTTTTTTTATAATAATTCTTCAGTTAGACCAATACAAAAAGAACACTGTGCAAGAGCCAAGTAAGGTAAGCCAACAATTTACATTCCATAGAACAAGTAAAGCAATGAATTGTTTGCAAGACATGGGTATTCACATATTTAACTATGCTTATCTGTTGTGCAGCTATTGAAACCCGATGATGGAGAAGATGGAACAGAGGTTGTGAAGGAAACATATGAGACAAACCAACTTAGTGAAGAGTTTGGGAAGAAAAGGATTGATCTCAGTGAAAAGGAAGCTCTTTTAAAGGAGATTGCAGAGCTTAAGAGCAAGCTGCAGCCTACTAAATCAACAGATAACCTGAGATCATCTTTGCTATTACGGTCCTTTCAAATGAGGAAAAGCACTGATCTTACCAAGAACGCTGAGAACAACAATGACGTCCTAGAGGAAGAACGTGAAAGGTGGACAGAAATGGAGAGTGAATGGATATCATTAACAGATGATCTGAGAATGGATATTGACAGCCACCGTAGACACGCAGAGGATCTGGAGATAGAGCTCAAAAAAGAGAAAATGGCTACAGAGGAGTTAAATGACGCTCTTAGTAGAGCTATGCTTGGTCACAGTAGATTCATCGAGCAGTACACAGAACTGCAGGAGAAGTATGATGAATTAGCTGAGAGGCATCGTGTGACGATGGCAGGAATAGTTGATGTGAAGAAAGCGGCGGCTAAAGCTGCTGTGAAAGGCCGTCATGGGAAGCGTTTTGCAAAAGCTTTCTCAGCTGAGCTTACTGCCATTAGAGCTGAGAAGGAGAAAGAAAGAGAGTTCTTGAAAAAGGAGAACAATGGCCTTAAAGTTCAGCTGCGAGATACCGCGGAAGCTGTCCAAGCTGCTGGAGAATTACTTATCAGACTCCGAGAAGCTGAGCAATATGTGCAATCCTCTGAGGTAACTTTTACTTTGAACAAATTAAAAAGGCCATTTGAAGACTTAGATTCTGCATTATGGGCATGAACCAAACCTCAAAAATACCTGAACGTTTGGATGTGATTGGCCTCACTTGTGAATTCTTCTAATGTTGATTTGGTTTTGGATTCAAAAACTATGATTGCAGGAACGTTTCAGCTTAATTGAAGAAGAGAATGAGAAGTTGAAGAAGCAAATGGAGAAGTTAAAGAGTAAGCACAAAACAGAAATGAGCACAATGAAGCAATATCTTGCAGAAAGCAAATTACCAGGGTCTGCATTAGAGCCATGGTTCAAGGAGAATGAGGAACATTTATCAGAACACAGAACCGGTTTGGTCAAGGAGAATGAGGAACATTTATCAGAACACAGAACCGGTTTGGTCAGCTATGATGATTATGCAGACGATCAAGCATGGAGAGCTGAGTTTGGAGCCATATATCAAGACCATGAGTATTGATGACGAATCGATCATTTCATTTCAAGAACAAAAACTTTTAATCAGTCACTTTTGTTTCAGACAAGACCCATCTTGGGTCATCTCATATTCGTATGTTTCCTAAAAAATGTTAATCCGTCTTGTTGTCTTTACATCTTCAATTGTTCTATGACCATTAGATGTGTAACTGATGAATCATGTTTCCATGTAATCTGAATATTATTATTAATTCACCAAAAAGATTCACTAGAACAACTAGTAGTTAACTTGGTTTTTGCGGCCATCATGTTTTTGTTACTGTAAATATGCATTCCTACATGGTCCGTTTTACCTCCTCATCAAGAAAGAAAACAGAAGAGACAAACTACCTGATCAAGAACATGTCCATTGGTATCCCCAACATGTCATCGTGTGATATTTTCCAAATTCAAACAAAACTTGCTTTGATAATAATAAAGAATTAAAATATATTGATTAAGATAAATAAAAAACAACTGATACAAACAAAACAACAGTGCTGGTGGATTTAAAAAATGCATTTCAAAAGCAGTGGACATCATCACTAGAGTCTCGTTACTCCAAAACAATAGTAGCAAGTGCGAGTCTATAAGCACAAGATCTTAGGTTTCTAACCAAAACATAAATCTCCTTCCTCCGTTTCACATCTTTCCCTCTCCATTGCTCTTCTCTTAGTCTCCCTAACAACACTGCATCACACAGAGCTTCCCCCGTCGGCTTTTTACTGCACATTGAGACAAGTTTAAGAGCTCAGAAACCAAATCAGCCTCTGGTGAATTTCAATCAAGTTTTTTTTGTGGGTTTTTGTTTTTTGTTTTTTACCTCCCACGGACAAATCCTGTTGTTACATTTATGAGATTGCTTTGTAAGAGTGTCTTCAGGGACATTTAGTTCCCAGGTTCCAGAAGGTTGTTCTTGAAAGTAACAACTTACAGAAGGTTGAGGGATTGTAACACGCCTTTCTTCTCCTTCACTGCAGCTGTGAAACATAACGAAATACACCCTAAATGTCATCCCAAAGTGAAATAGTTTCAAGTGATTCACAATTTGTTCAACATGATTTCTTAGAGATGTTACCCGGATTTCAGTACTGATATGTCTGCGAGAGATGGTGCACATACAACCGCGCCTTCTTCAAAAGAACCTTCCTTGAAAGCATGTAGAAGAACTCTGACAAGGCACAGTTTATCACTGCTCTGATGGATCTGAGCTTTTGCTTTTTTTTCATCTTCTTGAAGCGTCTTCATAAGCTTTGTGTTTGGTTTCGAAGTGTTGTGAAGAAATAAAAGCAAGTTGTCGCTTGTGAAAGTTTGGAGAAAAGTAGTCAGCGAATCTGATGTTCTTGCCACGATACCATCAAATAGATTACCACCATAACTGAAAATTTCCACTCCAGTCGTCCCATCGCTTGTAAGCTTTTGATTGTTACTCTCTCCAATAGAATGCGTGACATGGATACTATTCCATGGAGGTGGAATGGGAATCCTGAACGGTCTTATGGCAGGAGGGCGCCTTTGTGCCTTCTCCTCCAAGTCTGCAGCTTCGCTCATTGTTAAAGATGATAATGCCCTGCAGTCAGGAAAATCTGACGGGAAAAAGGGGAAACCAGCCTGCAAAAATAAAAAATGACAAGGTTTCAGACGTTTTCAAATCTACGGTCTAATTAATTTACATCGAAAGAGAATCGTAATTACTGTATTAAAGTTTCAGAGAGCGGAAATATACATCACAAGAGACCCAGCGTTTCTCCCTCTGACCTATTGCCTGAGCTCCTTTTGAGACAAAGGCATTCCAGAAGACTTTGATCCAACTAAGGGGAAGTATAAAAGACCATCTGAAAGAGAATAATACTGATTAATTGTGGATCATTAAGGACCTTGATTCTAAAGAACAGCACAGAACGATTCAACTAAAGTGCAGATTACCCAGTAGGTGCACTCCCAAGTTTTTTATGTTTGAGAAGCAGTAAAGGACAAGACCTCGAACTCCTTGGCCTACTAGATACCTTCGGAACCTCAGCAGCTGGATCATCGAGGCAAAGAGAATTCATACGACTTTGATGCTTTTCCCAACACAACATGTTCTCTTCTTCTGGAGGGGTCAATTCACTGTTTGCATCCCACAAGCACTTGAAAAATTCAGGAAAACTTTCAGCCTCTGTGTTGATTGTAATTTCAAGTGACTCAGTAGGCTCCGTTTTGGTCATTTCAACCGACACTGTAGTATCATCAAGTGGATAATTCGGGATTAACCGCGGATCAATGACAAACCGAGCTAAAATAGCACAAGATGATATGTTCTCCTCTTTGTAAGGATCAGCAACGTTCTTAACTTCAGCTTTTTCCATTGAACACTTTCTTAAAATAGAAGGATTCTCTGAGCTTCTGCAAAGACAAAAACAATTAAAAATTTTGAGATAAATCTTCCTTTGTTCATTTGCGTTCTTGCAAACCATTATATATTCACTCAGATGGCTCACCTTGTAACAGGATGCAGGGTTTTTTGAAGAAGCTTAGATGCTTTTGGACCAAAAATCTCAAGTTTTGCAAGCTGACCCTCGAGTGAAAAGCAATCAACTAAGACACCTATCTCATTCATCTGAATGAAGGAACTTTAGGCGTCAATATCTCCACAAGAATATGTAAAGCATGAGGCAAACTACTAACGACAAATGTCAGCTAGAGACACGTAAAAATAACCTCAATGAAAGAAAACATAACTACCTGTTTTTGACAAGCTAGTTTAAGAGAAGCATATCCCTCACTGAAGGAAGAAGCATGGATCCACACCCAAAGTTTTCGAAAGTCAACATGATCTCCATTTGAGACTGAACCATCATTTCCTAGGCAGTCACCCCCTTCCCCCTCATCTCTTCTCTTAGGTAACTGAGAAGGTCTCCACATATAAATTACAGGAGCAATCGCCTGGGAAACTGGTGGTTCGACATGATAAAGCTGAAGAAAACAAAACAGTTACAATTACATCCTGCTGAAGTTGCCGTTTCCAGTGATTTTTAAAAAGTGGACTTCATAGATTCACTATACCATGGCGTTTCCATAAGTAAGCCCTGTGAGAATAGAGTCGAAAATTTCCTTGGAATGAGTGACGGAGAAGGCTCCAGTAGCATGTTTAATATCGACAAGAGTGAGCCCTGAGAAATTCAAAGCAAAACAACATCAAGAAAAGATTAAATTACAACCAAATTAAAACAAAATTTGAAGAAGAATCTCAAGAATAAGGTGAATGCCTGCCTCTGGACCCTCCAATTGCACAGCAATGTGATAGCTTGCATCATGCACAAGAACACCTTGCCTAGACTTCTTCAAGATATCCCTAGATCCCCTTCCTCTAAAACCATGACACAAAAACCTTAAAAAATTACAAAAGGCGCCAATTTTTTTCTACTTATCATCAGAGGCAACTACACTGCAAAATTTGAAATTACCTTCCATGTAAACCAAGAGGAAGGTGGAAACCCCAAAGCTTAGTCATAGAAAATCGTTTAGCATGCCAAACATGTGTCCTCAGCCTCTTTGTTCCATCCCCAGAGGTACAAAACCCCGATTCAGGGTTCCCTTTAAGTTCCATTCCCCTCTTGACTCGTCTTGTCATCTTTGTTTCATGTGGTGTTGATTGACCAATCGATAGTAATGTCTCGGATCTTTGCCTCTTTATATTACGTCTCTTTGAAGGTTGGTTAGTGTAAGCATTGGTCTTTCTCCTCTTGTTCCTCTTTGAACGAAAGTCCTTGTTTAAACGATCAGACAGAATCGAGTGAAGAGATTCGAGCTCGGCTGCTCGAGCCTCGGAGAATTTGTGTACGCTGATTTCTCGAGGGGCAAGCGACGATAAACCACCATCTCTTTTCTTGTTGTTCCCATTAGCCATTCCCTGGGATCAAACCAAAAATCCCCTGAATTATCCAATATTGTAGACACCTTAGCTTAACTAAAAGACAGAGACACAGTGAGTTTTGGGATAAAAACAGTCTTAAGGTCAAACAAAAAAAAAACATCTTAGCTTGAAGAGGACCCTGTTCTATTCTATTGAGAGACTAAAGAAACTTGAGTCTTCCAAACCGAACCTTATTGGTTACAAAATCTACAAACCAGAAGGAAAAATTGCCACTTTAAATTCACGAATCTCTTAAGATAGGTAGATCCTAAAATAAATATTCGTCATCATCAGCTCAGAATCTAAGGTCCAACAAAGGCCCATAAATACTGTGGTTTTATTTTAGGCCCAACAAAGGCCCATAATTACTGTGGAAAAGTAAACCAGAAGAAGGAAGATAAACAAATTTTGAAGATTAGGTAGAAAACGAAAGTGTCTTCAGCTTAAAAGGCTTCAGCCATGGCGGCCGAGAATTCTTCAAACGGTATCGACGTCGACACTAGTCTCGATTCCGATCCAAACCATAACCCCAACGCTGATGATGAGACCAATCACGACTCTTCCAAGGCATTGACAATCCCTTCTCCCGCCGTTTGTCTCGTCCGTTTCGCCGGAGATGCTGCTGGCGGCGCCGTCATGGGCTCTATATTCGGCTATGGTGATGATGACTTTTATTTCTCTTCATATTATGACTTATGTCGGAGTTTATCTGTGTTTTTTTTTTTTGTATGTGCGAGTGAAATTTATTTGATTTCAAAAAGATTACTTGAGTATTGAGTTTGAGGTTGAGGAATCATAGGTGTTCGAAGGGACTTAGTATCTGATTTATTGTCCGAGTTTCTCTCTAAAAATAGACTCTTGAGGTTCTTGAGGAATAACACTGGTGTATGTATGTCTAGACTTCTTTAGCATAGATTTTCCACAGAAGAACATTACTCAATTTATGAATCTTATTTTGCACTCGACTTAGCTTAGCTTTCTGTGTATACTTCATTACTTCTGGGCTCTAACGACTGGAGGAACAGCCAGATTACTTGATTTAGGGTCAGCACTGGTGCCTGAATCTTAAGAACAACAATGGTCTGTGTAGACTTCATTGGTGTAGCTTTAACACAGAAGAGCATTCCTCAAGTTTAGCTTTAGCTTTCTGTGTTGACTAACGACTGGATTTAGTGACTAGAGAATCAGTTTATGTGCTTGTTTTGTCTGATCGAACCATACATTCAGGTTCTGGATTGTTTAAGAAGAAAGGATTTAAGGGATCATTTGTGGATGCGGGTCAGTCTGCAAAGGTGCCTAAAGTTTTTTAAAAATCTTATGAATTTGAGTATAATATTATTCCCTGTGTGCTAATAATCATTCAAAGGCAACTGAATACCTCTGGTTTCTTGTTAGAATTTTGCGGTTTTATCCGGAGTACACAGTTTGGTTGTTTGCCTTCTGAAGAAACTGCGAGGGAAAGATGATGGTGAGGCTCTTTAACGTTTCTCCTTCTTATCGGTTCTCACTTGTGATATAATATTGCATACATGCGTAGTCTAAATGAACTCTTAGCGTGTCGTTGCTTATATGTTCACATGATCTCCATTTTTGCAGCCATAAACGTTGGAGTTGCTGGGTGCTGCACTGGCCTTGCTCTTAGTTTCCCCGGTAAGAACATCATATTTCTGAATCCATATCCCCGCAATTGCATCGGCACTATTCCTTTACAATTAAGATGATGAACTATTTGAGGTATTTACGTTCGATAGAGGTCTCTAACTATTTAACGATGAAAACATTCGCATTCACTTTTGACCTTCATTTTAGATGTTACTGAACTTGTTTTAATCTGCCTATGACTTAGAAAGTACCCGAGAGAGATAACTTCATATTGAACTAGAAAGCAAAGATAGATGCATAGCCGAGCTAACAGTTCCCTTATGATCCTGTGTGTTGCAGGTGCACCACAAGCAATGCTACAAAGCTGTCTCACTTTTGGTGCCTTCTCTTTCATCCTCGAAGGACTCAACAAAAGGCAAACAGCTTTGGCTCACTCTGTCTCCTTGAGACATCAAACCAGAAGTCTCAAAGATGATTTACCACTCTCTTTGGCTCTCCCAATCCCTGAAGATATCAAAGGAGCTTTCTCTTCTTTCTGCAACTCCTTGACAAAACCCAAGAAGCTTGCATTTCCCCGCCCACGTTGAATTTTTTCCAACTTTTTCTTTTTTTGGGACTTTTGTGTAGATGTTGAAAACAGAGGAAAATGGTTTTTGCTGCTTTAGCCAATGAGAAAGAGAGATGTGTGCCTTTTTATTTTTTTCATAACCACTCCACTTGGACCCAAATCCAGAACTAATTTTGCAAATGTCAGTTGAAAATCTGCATCACGCGCGAATCAGCCCTTCCTTCTACGTCCCCATTTTTCTGAGCAGTTATATTATAATTAATTTGTATTGTATTAAGCATACTTGAATATCTAAAAGAAGGGGATGTAGCTCAGATGGTAGAGCGCTCGCTTAGCATGCGAGAGGTACGGGGATCGATACCCCGCATCTCCAAGTAATTTTTTTTTTTCCTTTGTCTTTGCTTTTGGATCAAATGATATTTATTTATAAACATTCTTTCAATCATGTACAAATTTATATTATTTGTTGATAATTACCATTTTTAAAAAAACCTAAATATCAATTTTTTTTTTTTTTTAGGAATAAGTTTAGGGGTCATGAAAAGCACGTATTATTTTGATATGTAAAAAACTTTGTTTGGCATAGGCCTATTAATCCGATTTGCGACATACGAGCTTTGTTCCATCAAGTACGTTAGGAGCTGAGTATGAGGTTTAAAACTCAACCTGAAAAAGTCGGATTTCTCAAGTTTTGGATTTTCTCAATTAGTGCAATTTAATTGTTTTTTGAATAATTTCTAACATTCAAATCAGAAACCAACATCAATTATTCAAAACATAACATAGATGTTTTTGAAAGAAAAAAATATAGTAGTTGAGTTTCATGTTTGATTGGATATGATTTGAAGCACAATATGCAGTTAAGATGAATTATATTCAAAATAAAAAATAACGTTTTTACAACTTTAATGGAACATTTTGATCTTAAAACAAACCATTATCCTTGGGTTTGTCTTGTAGATAACCATGTTCTCAATCCATCCTTATACCTCATATCTCCATTGCTTCGAATCGAACATAGTTAGTTTCGAATATTTTTGTCAATCATCTTGGTATAAGTCGGTACGTTGTTGAAAGTTCCATCTTCGATTATTTCTTTTTCTCCAAATCGAGTTCACATCAGTTTAAAATATAATAATTTTGAGATGTGGCAATATACAAACAAACAAAAACTAACTGGTCTTTTTTAAAAACTTGTGACTATATTTTTTTTTACTAACCGGGGAATCTCAATCAAACTAATCGTGAGAAATATGAAAAAATCGGGCATTTTGTTATTTTAAAGTGTGCACAATGATTATGATTGTAATTGTAATAGAAAAACGACTCAAACCCTAATTTTTCAATCTAATGATAAACTATGTAAGTATAGACTTTCTTCCCATAGAGCATTCCTCCTTCCTCCAATGCTTCTTGACACACGGACGACGAAACATAAATAACCGGAATTGATAGAATAGGAAACTCAATAATAGAATTATTATACCGTATATTTTGTATTTACTCATATTAATTTAGATTGATTCCTTTGTAACATTATATATTGATAATGGAATACACAGAGAAGGGCACGGTTTGTGCTTCTTACCAATTAACATGGTATCAGAGCTTTGTCTCTAACCTAAATCTCCTCTTTTCTCTCAGCCGTCATTCTCGCAAAATCTCTTTCTCTGTTTTCTCGATTGTTTCTTTTTCTCATTTTCTTCTTCAGTTGCTTCTCCTTAATCTCTCTCTACTTGTTGTTCTTCTCTGTCTCTGTTCTACTTCCTTTCTCCTTTTTTAATCTACAACTTTTCTCTGTTTCTTCATCTTCCTGCAAACGAAAAAATTAAAAATTAAAAATTAAAATCTTCTCTGCGATTCTCCAGATTCTCCATCAACATCAAAAGAACCATCAATGGCAGCCGCTGCAACACCAACCATTGCAAGTCTCTCTCAGATTCGTGCTCACATCCCAATCATTCTTGACATGAATAAGATGAATTATGACCACTGGCGCATCCTCTTTGAAACTCACTGTTTCAGCTTCACCGTCACATGCCATTTAGATGGCTCCTCTCTCCCCACAAGACCAGACGACACAGCCTTGAAACAACTTGACAACACGGTTAAAATGTGGATCTATGGTACGATTTCAGAATCACTCCTCAGCTATGTTCTTAAAAGCCAGTGTACTGCTCGCGAACTATGGATCACGCTGGAAAATCTCTTCCGCGACAACAAAGAAACTCGAGCAATTCAACTTGAAAATCAACTCCGCACTTTAGTACTCGGAGACCTCTCAATTCATGATTACTTCCAAAAGCTGAAGTCAATCTCCGATATGCTCGCCAACATGAACTCTCCGATTACAGATCGTGTCCTAGTCATGCACCTCCTCAATGGTCTCAACAGCAAATTCGATAACATAGTTAATGTTATCAAACATCGGACACCACCATGTACGTTTGGCGATGCAAGATCAATGCTCAAAGATGAAGAAGATCGTCTCAACAACAAACGCCAAACTCTCTCAAACAACGACGACAACGCTTCATCGTCTCAGATTCTGATTGCTATGACTCCTCAACAAAATTCTCAGCCTCCTGACTACTCCAATCACCGAAGATACACCAATAATTACAGAGGCAATCGCAATAATAGAGGAAACAGGGGTCGAGGTCGCGGACGCAACAATTATAATCAAAATTGGAATAATCGCCAATCTTCTACACCTCTGTGGTCCTGGCCGCAACAGCAGCAACCTATTTGGCCTCAACAACACCGACAGTTTCAGCCTCAATTTGCCTCTGCAAATTCTGGAATTCTCGGTTCAATGTCATAACATCAATGTGGTTATGCCTGTCTAACTCAAACATTCCAGCCTCACACGCAAGGAGCAGTGAATCAGGAATTCATCCCAACTGCTCTCGCAAGTGCATTCAACACAATGACACTTCAAGACCCGACAGATTATGGTTGGTACATGGATACTGGTGCCACTGCCCATCTCACATCGCAACCAAGTATGATCTCTCTCTCTTCGTCGTCTTCGTCATCCTCTGTCTCTTCTCTTCCCTTAGTCACAATGGGTAATGGGTCTAATTTACCTGGCACGACTATGGGAAACTCTACAATCTCAACCTCTTCTCGTTCTTTATATCTTCAAAACGTCTTACTTTGCCCTGGAATTTTAAAATTTTTTGTTTATGTTCGTCAGTTTACTAAAGATAATTTTTGCTCTGTTGAATTTGATCAATTCAATTTTCTTATCAAGGATTTTCAAACTCGAGCTCCTCTACTCCGATGTGATAGTGATGGCCCTCTTTACTCCGTCACTCCAACCACATCTCATTTCCCGCAAGCTTTTGTTTCAACATCTCATTATGCTTCTGTTTGGCATCGACGACTCGGTCACCCCGGGAACTCGACGCTTCATTTTTTAGTGTCTTCTGGATTTCTCAAGTGTTCAAAACCGGATACGTCTCCCTTATGCCACCCGTGTCAGTTAGGGAAACATACTCGGCAACCGTTTTTATCTTCTTCATCGCAAGTTTTTTCTGCTTTTTTAAATTGTACACTCTGATATTTGGACATCCCCAGTCCCCAGTGTCAGTGGAATACGATATTACGTTATATTCTTAGATCAATTCAGCCATTTTCTTTGGGGTTATCCTTTACGCCAAAAGAGTGAAGTTTGTACAAAATTTCTGCATTTTTTTCACTATGTTCAAACTCAATTTCACAAAACAATTAAAGCATTTCAATGCGATAATGGAGGTGAATACACAAGTCGTGAATTTCAAAATTTTATCTCCTCAAATGGCATCCAATCTCGCTTCTCTTGCCCTCATACATCTCAGCAAAATGGGCGTGCCGAACGTACTCTCCGAACTCTCAACAATCTTATTCTTGTTCTTCTTCTTCAAGCTCATATGCCTCCTTCCTATTGGGTTGAAGCTCTTCATATGGCAGTTCACATCTTCAACATTCTTCCCTCTTCTTCAATAAACAATGAAATCTCTTTTACTCATCTCTTTCAAAAATGTGTCTCTTATGACCACCTTCGAATTTTTGGATGCCTTTGTTATCCAAATCTTCTTCCAACTTCCATCCATAAACTTGCTCCTCGCTCTACTAAATACGTTTTTCTGGGTTATCCCTCTAATCATCGGGGCTATCGATGCTTATATATTGACACAAAACGAATAATCGTGTTCCGTCATGTCATCTTTGACGAAAACTCATTTCCTTTCAAAACCTTGTTTCTAAAATCTCTCCATCGACACCACCTTCCCAAAACTCTTATTATCCCCTTCTCCAATCTCTTCCCGCTGCAATTTTGCCACCACCACAAGCTCCCCCCTCTGTTCCTCTAATTGATGTAGCAACCACATCCACCGCCCCACCACCCACCTCTGTAATACCTCCAATAACTACAAACCCATCATCTTCATTTGAACCTTCAACCTCTACCATTCCCTCTACCTCTGTTCAGCCTTCCTCAGCAGTCACCGCTGCAACTTCTGATCCTCTCCCGTCTCACGGAATACAAACACGAAGTCGCAGTGGTATCACCAAAAAGAAACAAATTTTCTCTCTTCATACAGATACGATTTCTCCTCTCCCTATCTCTCATGTCCAAGCTTTAAAAGATAAATATTAGAACAATGCAATGAATGTTGAATATGATGCTCTTATTAAGAGTGGCACGTTTATTATTATCACGAGGCCCTTAAACAATAAAATTTGTGCGTTCTATGTGGCTCTTTAGACATAAATTTGATGCAGGTGGTCCACTTTCTCGATACAAAGCTCGCCTCGTCGCGAATGGAAAATCACAACAAATTGGCATAGATTGTGATGAAACTTTCAGTCCCGTCGTCAAGCCCGCCACGATACGCACCGTCCTCCATGTAGCTATTTCTCGTCAATGAGATGTGCGTCAACTCGACGTAAAAAATGCATTCCTATATGGAGACCTCGACGAAACAGTGTATATGCATCAACTTCCAGAATTCGTTGATCCCACAAGGCCTACGCATGTATGTCTTCTCAAAAAATCTCTCTACGGCCTTAAACAAGCCCATGGCGCTTGGTACCAGCGTTTCGCCAACTTCGCCACCAAAATCGGCATCAACCAAAGCAAATGCGATGCATCATTATTTGTTCTAAGCTGCGGGAAATATTTGGCATACATCCTTCTCTACGTTGATGACATTGGACTCACGACATCTTCTACTTCACTATTACGGTCGATCATAACATCCCTTAACTCTGAATTTTCTATGACTGATCTAGGCGAACTTCACTATTTTCTTGGCATTGCTATTACCAGGGACAAAAATGGGATGTTCTTAAGCCAAAAAAACTACGATGCAGACATCATACATCGTGCCAGAATGACATGTTGCAATACTTGCTCAACCCCTGTTGACACATCCTCCAAACTAGCTGTTGATGCCGGACCACCTGTCGCCGACCCAACTTTCTATCGCAGCCTCACTGGTGCTCTCCAATACCTCACGTTCACGCGTCCGGACATAGCATATGCCATACAGCAAGTTTGCCTTCATATGCATGACCCACGCGAGCCACATCTCAATGCTCTCAAATGAATAATCCGCTACATAAAAGGCACCATCACGCATGGTCTTCAGCTGACACCAACCAACATCTCTAAGATCACGGCTTATACTGATGTTGACTGGGCAGGCTGCACCACCACTCGCCGATCCACCTACGGGTACTGCGTTTTCCTTGGCGACAATCTTGTATCTTGGTCGTCAAAACGACAACCCACTATATCCCGTTCTAGCGTTGAAGCTGAGTACCGTGGGGTTGCAAATGCAGTAGCCGAAACAACTTGGCTCTGAAACCTTCTCCTTGAACTTCGTTGCCCAATCACCACTGCCACGATAGTCTACTGTGACAACGTCAACGCAGTCTACCTTTCGACAAACCCAGTACAACACCAACGCACCAAACACGTGGAAATCGATATTCATTTTGTTCGAGAACGTGTTGCTCTTGGCAGTGTATGTGTCCTCCATGTCCCCTCCGCTCACCAATACGCAGATATTTTTACTAAGGGCTTCCATCCTCCCTTTTCACTAGTTTCCAGTCCAGTCTAAGCGTTCAACCACCTTACACTATGACTGCGAGGGAGTGATAGAATAGGAAACTCAATAATAGAATTATTATACCGTATATTTTGTATTTACTCATATTGATTTAGATTGGTTCCTTTGTAACATTATATATTGATAATGCAATACACAGAGAATGGCACAGTTTGTGCTTCTTACCAATTAACAGGAATCTCGTCAACAATAGACAACAACAGAAAAAAAATGGAGAATGTAATCCAAACAACTTAATTTAAGATGTTTGAAATCCCAATTGATTTCATAAAGTCGATCTATGTTGTGCCACTGCCATCAAAATTTAACAACCGTGAGCAAAGAATACATCAATGGAGACAGTAACAAAACTCCGATGTTGAAGCCAAATTAATTCCTCAAAACAGAATACCTCAGTTCCCACCGGAAATGCAGACTTCCACAAATCTTGCTGAAAACACACAAAATAATTATAAAAAAGGCGCACATGTAAATTTGCCACTCACACGGCAGCAATAAGAAAAGAAAACAATGTAGAGAATGATAGAAGAGATTCTTGTATATCGTTCTGTTCTATGATACAACACATTACATCCATATATATAATGATACAAATTGTGGAGAAGGTGAAGTTAGTGGGTGAGTGTTTTAGGAAAAAGGTGTGAATGATTTACGTAGAGTCAACACTATACAATATTCTAATAATATATTGGTATTATCTTCTATACGCTCCCGCAAGATGAGCGTCCGTTAGAAAGCCCAATCTTGGAAATAGATGTTGTGAGAAGCGTCCGTGACACAGGTTTACTGAGAACGTCTGCAAGTTGATCTTTAGAAGAAACATGAGACACACGCAAGAAGCCTGTTTGAACAAGTTCATGGATGAAGTGAAAATCGAGAGCAATATGTTTCATCCTCGAGTGAAACACTGGATTAGCACATAGATAAGTTGCTCCAACATTATCACAATAAATAGTTGGCTGAGAAAACGTAGAAATTTCGAGCTCCTTGAGAAGAGAATCAACCCAGCAAAGCTCAGAAGTTGTGTCAGCAACCGAACGATACTCCGCCTCCGTAGAGGATCGACCCAACTGTCTTCTGCTTTTTAGAGGACCATGAAACCGGATGAGAGCCAATGTATACAATGTGAGCACTCGTGGAGGTGAAATCATCACGATTACCGGCCCAATCAGCGTCCGAGAAGGCGTGAAGATGAATCTGATTATTAGCTTTAAGAAAGATACCGCGATCACGAGTACCAACAAGGTATCGGAGAATTCGTTTCACTGCACTCCAATGTTCATCGGTGGGATGATGCATAAACTAAGAGAGTTTGTTTACCGCAAAGGCAATGTCGGGTCGAGTAAAATGAAGATATTGAAGGCTGCCAACAACCATCCAATAGTCAGACCCATGTGATAATGTAGTGTCTGATGTGAGTTGAAGACGAGAGTGCGTCTCCATAGGAGTCGCAACAGGTTTAGCCAAAGTCATCTTGGTGCGAGTAAGCAAATCAGAGATGTATTTTTACTGAGTGAGAAGTAACCCCGAAGGAGAACGCACAACTTCAACCGCTAAGAAGTAACTGAGATCACCGAGATCCTTAAGAGAGAAGCGATTGCTCAGAATTTGAATAAACTCATGAACACGTTGTGGAGAGTTCCCTGTGATAACGATGTCATCAACGTATACAAGCACATACATCGTAGTATCACTTGAGCAAAGGATGAACAAGGAGGCATCTGAGAGAGAGTTGGTGAAACCCGAATGTAGAAGGCAATTGCGAAGCTCCATATACCAAGCGCGAGGAGCTTGCTTAAGCCCGTAGAGGGCTTTACGAAGGTTGCAGACATAGCCTGGATTATCGGGATCCACAAAACCGGTGGGTTGAGTCATGTAGACCTCATCATCTAAATGTCCTTGCAAGAAGGCATTGTTCACATATAATTGCTTCAAACACCAACCACGAGAGGTTGCCACACCAAGAAGAATCTTAATTGTTGTTGGTTTGATAACCGGGCTGAAAGTGTCGTTGAAGTCGATACAAGGCCGTTGGTGAAAGCCTTTAACAACAAAACGAGCTTTGTAACGTTCGATCGAACTATCAGCTTTGCGTTTAATTGTGAAAACCCATTTTTTGCCAACAAGATTGTAAGCTGCATTCGGAGGAACAAGATTCCAAGTGTGATTACAAAATAGTGCATTCAACTCATCACTCATAGCCTTGCCCCACCGAGGATCCTTGAGCGCTTGGGAAACAGTAGCTGGAATGAAATCATCAGGGAGATGTGTTGATGTAGTCAGCGCGAATTTTGACTTTGACTTCGTAATATTGTTCTTTGCCCGTGTGATCATCGGATGCACGTTTTATGGGTGTTCCACAGGCAGAGAAAATGAGTTTGCCTCCAAATTTGTCGAAGCCTGTACAACAAGATCAACATCGTTAGGAGAATCAGTCACCACCGTGGTGGATGGTGGAGACGCATCAGGAACAAAGTCTGAGGTCAACGCTGGTGCATCGTGTTCCTCTGTACCCGAGACCCTCTGGAAGAGTTGTCCGACATCGCCACCGTGATTGCTGGTGAAGAATCCAAACCTAAGGGCTGGAGTGATGGCGGAGGATTGAGTGGCAAAAGCGAGAAGGAAGAGACGGATGCCCGAGGCGAGAATGCCAAAGTGAAATCAGAAATTTTAAGGTTGAAGAAAAAGCTGAAAAATTGGAAGGAACTTGACATGGCCACTCATATCCTCCTCCTTTAGAGGGTCTTGTTACTATTGGCACCCCCGAGTTGAGATCCTTCCCCTGAAATATAGAGGGGAAAAATTCCACCGAAACACCATTGTCAGTACACAATTGTTTTACCGAGATCAAATTCTTAGAGATATGAGGAACTCGTAAAACGTTATGGAGAGCAAGAGATCGGTGTGGCGAGGGAAGAAGAGAAGAACCAGTATGGGTGATTTTCAAACCTTTGCCATCGCCTCATTGCCATTATATGGCGAGTGCATGGAGAGATTGGCCAAGTCGGAAGTGATATGGTGAGACGTGCCACTGTCCATGAGCCACGAAGGTGTCTCATCGGGATTCATCAATGCATTGTAAGCATTGGCTGACCACGTTTGTTGGTTGAAGCCACGATTCTGGTTTTGTTGTGATCCATTGTTCCCTTGAGGTACCATACGAAAGTTTGGACAACGACACACGCTATGACCTTGAACACCACAGGCTTGACATTTCCCAAGATTGTAGTTATTGTTGTTGTTGCGATTTGACTGGTTCCAGAACGATGGCTGGTTTGAATTGCGCCAATTCTGGTTATTGTTGTTGCGGTTTGATATCTGACTCACCACGTTGGCGGTGATAGGAAAGGATGGTGTTGTAGTGGATGAAAGATTTGACACGGCAAGTTCACGGTTGATGAGTTTCTCATGAAGTTCAGCAAATGAGATTGGCATGTCACGACTATGAACTGATTCAACTGTTGGTTTGAAGTCATCACCAAGGCCATTAAGAATGATGTCGGTGAGATCTTTAGCTTCCATAGGACTCCCGAGAAGAGCAAGACCGTCGGCCTTGGTTTTGATGATACGCATGTACTCATCAATTCTTTATGTTCCCTTGATGCATTGCTGGAGCTGATTCCTCAGTTGCTTGATATGGTCCCTGGTCGGTGTGCCATATGTGGAAGCGAGGGTTTTCCATGCTTCGAGAGTGGTGTTAGCCGTAGCAATCAACGGTTGATTAGATGTTTCGATGGCTCCGATGAGTGCGCTGTAGAGAAGGCTGTCCTGGCGAATCCATACCGTGTAGGCAGGATTGGAAGTCTCCGTGTCGTCAACCTTGACGGTCACAGACGGTGGAGAGATGGTGTCGTCAATGTATTTCAAGAGATCTAGTCCCCGGAGAAGAGATTTTACCTGAACACTCCACGTAAGATAGTTTGTAGAGGAGAGCTTCGTTATGTTGATCATGTTGATCTGAACGAGTTGGGTGAGAGGATCCCCGGATTGAGCAACAGTGAGGACGCTGGTGGTAGGAGCGGTGTTGGCGGCCATCGAGAAAGAAGAGTTTAGGTGTAAGTTTTTTTTTTTTTTTTTTTAAAGGAAAGTTACGCTCTTGATACCATGTAGAGGATGATAGAAGAGATTCTTATATATCGTTTTGTTCTATGATACAACACATTACATCCATATATATAATGATACAAATTGTGGAGAAGGTGAAGTTAGTGGGTGAGTGTTTTAGGGAAAAGTTGTGAGTGATTTACGTAGAGTCAACACTATACAATATTCTAATAATATATTGATATTATCTTCTATAAACAAGACTGTTTTTAAGCTCGAAGTAGAACGGAATGCAATTGTTCTGATAGAGATAAACCATTTCTTCTTTCTAGCAACCAACAACTCTTAACAGTTCCACTGTGTATATATAGGTTAAGTGATAAGAGAAGCCCCACCAAACCAATGAACAAATTCCCCTTAAAATGGACATACAGGTCTAAAACGTATCTCACTGTTGTTTTCATATTAGCTTAAATAACTTTGCGAACTGCTTTCGAACCACCCTTTCTCTTCGCTCCTTTCCCCATTATACACAGTAATAGATACCCAAACTAACAAGGAATTGATATCCTACGCCGACGAAGCGAGACACAGAGAGAAAGGTAGAGATCGATGGCGGTTGAATTTCGAATTTCAGAGTAAGTCTCTGTTTGAGCCTCCATATGTACTGTTGAAAAAGGCTTTCAAGAAAGCAGCCGAGTCTCTTGAAAAGCTTTTTGATGTGACCAGCGAAGAGCTACCAGACACAATGGCACGCTTATCATGAATGGAGGGAGATCCGTGAAACCGGATTAATAAGTATGATAGAGAAAGGAAATCCAATCTAGAAGCTCCAAGATTAAGAGTGACAAGATTCTAACGGTTTAAACAAGTGGAGGAGGTGATGCATCAAACCAAGACAGAGGAAACAGAACCAGTGGTGGTTTAAACAGCGAGGAGCTTTATAGGAAGGGATGTTGCCAATTGTTCTTCACAATCACTGGAATCCTCTCTTATATTCCAAAATTATGTATCACTTTTACATCCAAATATGGGGAAAATTAAAAGATCGCAAGAGTATATAATAATTATAAATAAAAAAAGCATCCCGTGCCGTGGCCGCTAAGGCTCGAACTCACGGGTCAAAAGCTCTGTTTAGTACAAAAAGCAAAAGCCAATTTACAGCACTTGACATCCAAACATCCCGTGGCCGCTAAGATTCGAACTCACGGGTCACCGGAGACTCGAACTCACTCGCTATTCAGATTCTACTTTTTTTTTTTTTGTATGTTTTCAGCAGCCAAGACTTTTCATTATCTCCTTTAGTTTCTCAATCACAGCCGTTGGATCTGCCCGTGAATTCGCCAGATGCATCGCATGATACTCCAAACCTTTCCACTTAGCTATAAGCTCGAAATGAGGTCTCTGAAACTCGACGCTCACGATCTCAAATATCGTTGTGTTTGGTGTTGCAGACACAATGTGAGTCAGCCCCGCTCCGTGAGCTCCTATGATCACTGACGCGTCTTGGATGGCTCGGACTTGATCTTTCATCGACATGTGCGCAAACAGTCCATTCACAAGGTTAATCCCGCATTTCGTCACACCGTTGGAGCCAGATGCGACCCAGTGGTGCAACGAGTCGAACACTTCTTCCTCGTTGATGAGCCGAGACTGGACTTTACCGCCGTGACGAGGGTGGGCTAAGTAATCTTCACGGCGGACAAACAGAACGTTGTGAACAGAGGATGATGAAGATGACAACGGTTTTTCCGATGAGCGGTGTCTGTTGACAGGAAACCCGAAAGCTGATCTGATCATTTCGCCAAACTCTGAGAGCCTCGCGGTTTTCTTATTGTCCGGGTTTTGCCACAGATTGTGAGCTGATTCGCCGTTGCAGTCAATCTCTCCGGTCAAGCCCTTGAAAAGCGCAGTTTCGTATCCCAATGGTGAAAGAATCGCGTGACGAAAACAAACCGGTTTGCTGAAATTCTTTGCGTATCTGATTCCAGAAAACAAAGCTGTCCATGTTTCTTCTAGCTGCGTCTGGAAAAAGGTTCACAACATGGACATGAAACTCCTACTTTCATTTTATTCATAGATGGAGTAAACTAAAACCATTAAACACAGGAAAATCCAAATCATATAACCAAGAGTAACTACAAGTCTAAAGATATGTGGGGTAAATGAAACTGGAATTTCTCTGCTCATGGGGACCATGATCATGAACAAGAAGAGGAGCGTACCGTGCAGTGTCCATCAATGAAAACAACGTGTGGCCGATTAGGCAAACCAGTGACTCTAGAGGAAACATAAGCGCTGTACCAATCTGTCACGGTATGGAAGAGATTTGCATACTCGAATCGAGTGACCAGCAAAGTTGGTTCCTCCACCCACTGGCCAAGCAAAAGCAAGCCAAACATCAATCAACAAGACATTACATATGTTTTCAAGAATCTCTGAAACCACAACCTAGTATGAACAGTAAAAAGCTCAAATTCTCAATCCAAGCACATTTCGATGTCAGTGATTCAACGCTGCATATCTTGAATGGATTTGTTCTTCCAAAAACGGTTTTTGATCCAAGAAAAAACTTTCCAAGTATATCTTTTCGCCAAAACACAATCTTATTTAACCACCAGATCAAATCAGAACAACAACAGTAAGATGCACAAACCTCTTCACAAAAGAAATCTTCAGTGCCAACAGTACGAATCGAAGCTACCAAATCCTTCATTGTATGTCTATCAATGCCACCTTCTTGAATATATTCGTTCAGCATCTCGTCATTCACCAGCCGCCGCGAAATCACACTGCCTCCTCCGCCGATGCGTCGGTGTCTCTTGAACCCTAGCCCTGAAATCTCTTCCGCCACCTCAAACGCGCCTTCCCGGAACTCCGGGAGCTCCTCCTCCTCTTTCCGTCCCATGACTTCCTCTAGCTTCTCACCTCCTTTCGACATTACGATCCGATCGGGGACCATTCTCAGATTCCTTCCCTCGCATATCGAGCTATGTAGCGTCTCACTGTAGAAGCATCGAAACCAGCTCCGTTCTCCTCCTTTGGAAATCCTCGGTCTGAGGAAGTCAACTCTCCGAGTGAATCCATTCCCGAAGTAGCCTTCGCAGGAGCCAGTGGGTAGATTCTTCTGCGGCGGCGTCCACGGAAGGTAGGAAGGTAAGATCGGCCACGGCTTCTGAATCGCCGACTGGTTGTTAACGGAGACGTGAAACAGCAGTGGGAAATGGGGATGTGGCTCAGGAGACGACGACGATGAGTAAAAAGCGAAGTAGATGCAGAGAAAGAGAGAGTTGAGAAGTAGCATATAGAGGAATATCTTCAGAATCCGTGGATTCCGCTTACTCATCTCTCTCTCTCTCGTTCCCTTGATTTGCGGTTTGAGAGAATTTATCTTCAGGAGACGGAACTGAACCTTTCTATTTTTAGATCTCCATCTGTTTCTCTCTCGATTCTGGAAGAATCAAACGCCGGTGAAAGATTCAGTACATCGGCTGTTTCGCCGGAAAATGGATTCTTCAAGGTGAAAGACGTGAAGAAGAATCTCGGAATTTTGCAAAGGTGCCGCCGATTTATCAAAGCAGAAAATTTCCATCTCTCTCTCTCTCTCTCTGTTGTTTGGCATTTTGCTTTTTGACTAAAAATCTAATATTATTGAACCAGGTCCTAAATAAACCGAACCGGGACAAATTAATATCATATAGCCAAAAACCAAGTCAAACCGGAATTAAAAGCAAACGTTCGCTAAACGTTTCCTTCTCTTTGTCGAACAAGTTCAGTTACTTTACTAGTTCCTCTCTGTCTAAGAAGATACAAAGTCACTTCCTCTAAATCGCCGCCGACTCAAAACCTGCAAGTTCTCTGTCTCGGTAAGCCTTTTGCTTAATTTTGTATCACTGTCTAATCTTTTTTTGAAAACTTATGATGAAGTAAATCTAAACAAACATTTTTACTTTTTGAGCAAAATTATTCTTTAGAAATATATTTTGCTTTTCGTGTTTATTTTCGTACTTAGTTTGTTTTGCCATAAACATAGAGATCCTTCTCTGATTCAAAGTAATACAACTATTTTTAGATTTTTTAAAAAAAATCTTATGTTTTTTCTCCCAGTATCGTCTGAATCTAACCTTTTTCATGTATGTAATTTTCTTGTTCTCCGTACATATTTTAGTTTCTATTTGTAGCTTTCCTGTGTTTTAAGACCATTCTTTGATCTTACATATCTTAGTTTCTATTTTTTTTTGTTGATATGACGACTTGAAAAGTTAAAATGCATGTATTAATCTCAGAAAACGAAAAGGAAAATGGATACAGATTCTTCCCTTTTTGATACAGATGTTTCTCTAAAACCCTGAACGAGGAATTAAATGTGTTTTATTTTTTTCTTTTTTAATCTGCAAACTGATTTGTTAATAATCCTTTTTTATTTGTTAACTTTATGAATGACGATATCACGAACAAAAAACTGCCATTTTTCACATGGGAAGTTCAAGGGATTTCCTTTCCTTGCGCTCCAAGTTTTCAGATATATATGTTTATATAAACAAAAATTCAGAACGTAACAATCTGTCTGTTTTGTTGGTGAAGGTGAATCAATCACACATCTTTTCGAGAAGAAGAAGAAGAAGAACAAAAGGGAACACAAAGGAGAAAGAAAAACCTTAAAACCCGATTAAATGAATCGTTTTAACAGAAGATTTCTTCTGTTTCTATTGATCATACTTTTAGATACTCCATTAATATGCCACAGTTGGGGATGGTTCTCTTCTTCTTCTTTTACAGAAAACACAGACTCTTCTTTCTCTCGGTCTCACAAATCAAATCCCGAGTTCTCCATAGAAGTTTTCAGCGACGAGAAGGCGGTTCGAGTCCTTGAAGACGCCAAGAACAAGCTTGTAGGTCCAAACAGTTGCTGGCAAAATGCATATGGTTACCTCTTGTCTGGCTGCAAGGATATGGTTGCCACAGAAGACAAGAGGAAGAGATTTGCTTGGCATTTGAGCGATTGCTTCCAGAAGGAATCGGGAAGACCGGATTTTCCCACCTGCAATGATAAATCAACAATGATGAGTTGCCTCAAGAAGCTAGATGATCATGAGCATAAGATCTATCTCGAATTCATGCTTGAGACCAACACCATCTGCCAACAATTACAGTAAGACTTTCGATATTTTCAAGCTTTGTTTTTTTTTTAATTTTGGATTGCGTAATGGATTCTCAATTACTTTTGTGGCAGGAGTTATGCATTCAAGAATGAAATAGAGAGGCTTGTGAATGATTTGAGGAGCACAGCACAATACACAGACGAGAAATTGGATATCATAGGGAGTAAATCCGATGCTCTATTGCAGAGCTCGAGCATGATTCATGAATCTTTAGGGTCAATAGATGTTCGGGTTCAGAACGTGGCTCATACGACAAACACCATAGAAACTCAAATGAGTGCAGTGTCTCAACAAACCAAAGAAATCTATCAAGAACAAAAGAGCATTACGGAATCACAGTTGGCGTTAAGGGAAGGTCAAGAGAAGATGGGAGAAACGATGAAAGCTGGTATGGAGATGGTCAATGATGTGGTTACTAACGTCCAGGAAGGAGTAGATAAGTTGAGAAACGATACAAAGCAAATTGAAGAGGAGATAAGCGAACTTGGAAAAGAAGTATCATGCAAAATGACTGCTTTGGAGAATAAAACCATGGTCATCGGAACTATGACTAATAGTACGTTGGATAAGCAGCAGAAGCTTTTAGACGGTCAATCGGTGGCTCTTGATAATCTTCAGTTTCTTACCCGGTTTCAGAGTGAGGCACTGCAAGAGAGTAGGTATGTTTCAAAGACAAGAGAGCAGGTAAAATTCTAAGACTAGACTTTTCTGCAAGAGCTAACCGAGTTTTTTTTTCCCCTGCAATTTCGTAGGAGTACCTTGCAACGTTTAGCAGAATTTAGTCAGGAGCAACAGGAAGATCTTGCAAAGCGTCAAGAACAGCTTCAACAGGTTCATGATCACCTGTTTGAAAATTCAAAATCAATGTTGGCAGCTCAGGTCAGTCACACAAACTTTAACAAATTCCAAAAGTAGCCGAATGAAGATAACATAAAACCAATCTAACAAATCTGTTTTGCAGGAAGCGTTTGAGGCGAAACAGGCAAGCATGTTTGTAGCTCTGGATAAGCTATTTTCTTTGCACAATGCAATGCTTCTTGAGTCTCGGGTGATAAAAGCTTTCTTCATCTACTTCTTGTCGATCTTTGTCATCTACATGTTTACAAGTACAAGACAGACTTATACCATAAGGCCAAGGCTTTACATTGGTAAGTATAATACTCCATATCTCTTTCTCATACCATAATTATAAAAGTAGAATTATGTAGTTAAACAGAGATTTTCCATTTCGCTGATGCAGGTTTGTGCATTACCTTAGCATTAGAAGTGGCAAGTTTGCGTTTCGTGAATGATGCAGAACACCGAACATGGATTATAAACCTTGTCAGGTCTTTATTTGGTGTTTTTGCTTCAGCTCACCTTCTTCATGCTGCTTTTACATACAGGTATGATCAAATGCAAAAAAAATGGATATGTTTTGACAAACCAAAACTCAGAAGCTGATTATACTCATGACTGAAATGCAGGGACTATGAAGTACTAAACCACCAGATCNTACCATAATTATAAAAGTAGAATTCTGTAGTTAAACAGAGATTTTCCATTTCGCTGATGCAGGTTTGTGCATTACCTTAGCATTAGAAGTGGCAAGTTTGCGTTTCGTGAATGATGCTGAACACCGAACATGGATTATAAACCTTGTCAGGTCTTTATTTGGTGTTCTTGCTTCAGCTCACCTTCTTCATGCTGCTTTTACATACAGGTATGATCAAATGCAAAAAAAATGGATATGTTTTGACAAACCAAAACTCAGAAGCTGATTATACTCATGACTGAAATGCAGGGACTATGAAGTACTAAACCACCAGATCCTGTTAAGATTAGTTGATAAGGTTAATAACATGCAAGGCAAGAGGGATCTCTCGTGGGATGAAGATACAGAGAGCGAGGTGGACTGGACATCTTGGATTGATACAGATTTAACTGATGATGGCGACAATCTTGGAGATCCTGATTACAGAATTCCAGAACCGATCAAGGACAATCCAGGTTTCACCTCATCAATGACAAAAAGATTGTACAATCTACGTCCGCGATAACCAGCAATGATGTGACTGCAGTCAAAACTACATTGGTGTTTCATATTTTTATGGAAACGGTACATGCTTATATTAATGCAGTAACTGGGGATCAAGACAATAATTGTATTCTATTTCATAATCTTTTGATACAAACCCTGAGATAGTAGTCTAGCTCAACGCAATTAATCTAAAACTCCACTTTTGCAATAATGTATTTTCATCTTCAAGTGTGAGAATCCGGCACATATTTATCATCAAATGAGTTGGACTTAAAGCAAAAGGATTGTTCAGAGGATACCAGCAATAAGCCTGAGGATACTAGTACGCAACATGCGAATTGGGAAGCCATAACATTCTCAGCAGCCTTCGCCGAATATACTAAAGAACATAAGTCCCATTTTTCAATTTACCTGATCGATTTTGAGATAAATTCAGGTAATAGATGTGAGTTTGAACTAACAGAGAAGGTTGTGCAATTCCATCAAGGCGAAAAAAATGGTAAACTAAAACCCCTAGGCCAAGAAGTAGTTCTGCTGCTGTGGATAAACATTACTGACACTAGAAACGATTATTCATTATCACACCAGGGATGCAATTCCCAATCCCATCTTTGTTAATGCACATCAATCCACAAAGCAGCATTGTTTACACTTGTCACTGACAAGAGGAGCTTCTTCTGCAGAGGTAATCTCAACGGTGGATTCCTAGAAAGGGCTTCAAAGACTAACAAAACTATTATCTCCTTGATTGGCTCAACCAAACAAAAAAAAGAGAGCATGAAGCTATCTTCAATTTCCTAAGAAAGTGAAAAAGATTCATCATCATGCATCCAATCTAAGTTTAAATAACGAAAAAGATATCAATAAACAGTCAAAAGTTAACTTCTCCAGTTTGAGCAATTTGGAAGATTTTATTGAGCATTAACAGTCACTCAGTGCAATGCATTCCTCCACAGATTTCATCTGTTTACTTACACAAACCCTAATTTTGCAGTAATCACACACAAAAAAAACTACTTTCATTCGGAGTAACTCTAGAATGCAGATACACTCATCAAATGCAAGCTCTCGAATTCTTCTCAGAAGAGCCATTATACAAAAAATTTCTCAGTTGAATCCGAAATTCACATTCATTGCTTCTCCGTTACCCAGAAATGAATGAATGTCATCAAGAGAGAGTGAAAATTGAACTCACAATCCTCCTAAAAAACTGGTGATGGATGTATCAGGCGTGCTTGAAGAGCTTCATGCTAAGCCAATGAAAGTAGACAGCAACCATTATAACCGGTAGAGTCAAGGGGACCAAGACGCAGTAGTAGTACCTATCATTCGCCATAGCTTGGATTAAAGTGTTTTGAGAGAGCGGAAACAAACTCGAAGCGACGGCTGCAATTAAGAATCCGAAGAAGGAAATGGAACCAATGATCACGAAGAAATATCCCCAGAAATGCACTCTCGTCGTTGTTCCCGAAAGCTTCATCGGAGGATCTGAGAATCCGTGATTCACTTGTATTTTCCAGTGACTTTCTCTTTTTGCTTCAACACACAAAAACGATACTCAACTTTATTTCATCTATTTTGGGGTCTTAGAATAAAGCCCATGCTATTATATTTGGGCTTTTGAATTTGGGTCCATTAAGTGGCTTCATCTTTAGCGCAACTCAATCAACTTTGTTCCTTGAAGCTTTTAGTCCTTATGGTTCTAAAGATTATCGATCCTTAAATAATTATTTGAATACATATACTACGAAAAGAAATACATTTTTTTGTTTAAAGGACTACGAAAAGAAATACATATAATGAATTGTTAAGTCTAATGTATGTTCTATTATTGTGTCAAATTACACAATTGTGTGGAGAGAGTCGATGAATGTATTAGTATTCATGAATGTTCGAGTACATGAGATTTTATAGTTAAAACACACAAATGTTTTAGTAATATTCATACTCTAGTTTTAGCAATCAACATGCCGATCATATTTGTATGGACATGGGTCTTATTCTTAATGCTTGAAGCAAACCCAATTTGTTGAATTAATGTTTTAAAGAACAAGTTGGGTTTCCTACCAAGGATTAAGATTCATGTCCTTACACAAATCAACGGAAATACGTTTATAGAATATGCTCGATCTTCTCATAACTTCCGTTACTTTCTAAGAGTTGATCCAACATCTTCTCATTTCTCGGTGATTTGAATTAACCGTCCACGGCGCTTGGCTATATAGACTATATAATTAAGTTATGATGTATCAATGGATGGATTGTTCCCCTGTAATTTAATTAAATTGGTTTCCCTGTTTTGGCCTTTAAAATGGTTTTGATGAAGGAATATAATTGATGAAGAGTGTTTTTTTAGTGATTAATTGTCACAACAAATAAGACGCAAAAGAGTGACGCGAGAAGGAGAAGAAGAAGAACGCGAAAGTTGCCGATGATGGAGAAGAAGAAGAAGTATGAATGGTAAAAAATAGCGGAATCACATTTTCAAAATGTGAAAAAGCTACATACCATTCAAACCCTATATAATTTTTTTTTATATCTTAGTTTGCGTGAAAAAATATAGGCAGCCCCTCTAGGCTTTTGCATAAAGCATAAACTGTGAGAACAAATCAACCGAGTAAGTTACCTCAAGTCGCGTAAGATAAAAACCAAAGATCCCACCAACCGGCTGATATTTATTTCTCTGAAATCGTGAGCGACGGCCCTCAATCTATAGGCCAATTTATGCTTATGTTCGATTGGGTTTGGATCCAAAGACACCCATGCACCTCAACACACAATATCAAAAACATATTTCCGTTGAGACATGAACACATCAGGTTTGCCTAATCTTTGATGTTTCGAATTTCTAATACCCAAAACATAAAAACCGCAAGATACAAATTTTCTCTTACGAGGATTTTAATAATTTCGTAACTAAAGAAAATCTAAATTTCCAAATTCAAGATAAATCAATCAAAAAACCCGATCGAATAAGTCCACTTAGATCGTTGACCAACAAGGCTTCATTAGCAAGTCTCTCGATCATGCCCCTCCTTACAAGCGGAGGGAAAAACAGCCAACCACCAGTCGCAACCACAAATCCGACCGTGAGCAGCCTCGACGCCACCGTACTCATCCTCCACTGCCTCCGCGAAAACTTCTTCTTCACGGCCACCTCCGCCGCAGTACAAACCCCATTTAACACGAAGAACAGAGTAACTTCCCCTGTAGGCAACTCACGGGTTAAATAGAAAAAGATCAGCTCGTGAATTGCGCCGGAAACTATAAACGTGGCTAAATACCCTAGAAACTGAGCCAAATCGGAGTCCAGTTTCCGTTCAGCGACTCGGCGTATAGGGGTGTAAACTGCAGGTCGGAGAATCGCCGGAACCATGAGATTCCACCGGCGACCCCAGAAGTCTTGAAGAGATGTGGCCAAGTATGGCTCGTTGGAATGTGGCTCGAGGTCGCACCCAAGAGAAATAAAGACCACAACTTTGACGACCATCAAAATGATCTCAATCTCTAAGTATATATGTAGAGAATGGAGACCCAGTAGCACAACCGGAGGTGGGTTTTGTTTGTAACATTGATATACATATAACAACCCATCAAAGATCACAACTTTAATGGCGAAAACCCATTTGGGCAAATGGTTTTGAGATTTAGGGTTTCCTCGAGTGTTGATTGGGAAGCAAGTGGAGGAGATGAATAAGGAGAGATTTGGTGGAAGTGGGAAAAGAGGACCTTGATCGAAGGCAAAGAGTATGAGCTTGAAATTAGCGAGAAACGAGAGGAAAAATGCAACGGAGCCAGAGAAATGAACAGAGAACCAAAACAGAGGAAGAGCAAGAAACAGGGCACAAACAGGAAGAACAGAGAGTAATCGAAAAACTCCAGATTTGATTCTGGTTGATAAGTAGTAACAATAAGATATGGAGATTATTGCTGAAATCCAAACCTTGATGAAGTTCTTGAGTTCTTCCTCCATCTCTCTAGATCTTCCTTTTTCTGAATATTTTTGCAGTCACCAATGTGTTTTGACTTCAGTTGTATTAAATTAATAAATGGGATGGATCAAACACGTTCCATATTAAAAAAAAATGGGGCATGTGATTTTACAGCTACACACTGATTTGTAATCATATCTGGTTCTAACAACTTAAATCAAGATTGCTTGTTTTCCAAATGTAATGGATTCAGTCCAAGTCTCGCTTCTCTACAAGTAAAGGACGGTCTATTCTATTTTCAGAGGATAAGAAACATGACAGAAAATTTAAAATCTTAAAGCTGACAAAAAATATGAAACATACTTCCAATTTTAAATACTTGTGTTCAAAGAAGATAGAGTCTCATAAATACTTGTATTCACACGAGACTACAGTAAATAATGTTACAACAACATATGAAACCCCAATTTACGTCCAGGAATTTTACATGTTCTTTTTTTTTGGTTGCCAGAACTTTTACAAAGATAACGAAGAATATGAACAAACAAAACCCCGACAGAAACTCATCACTGCAAAGAATCCCAAGAACTGTTAGGAGGAAAAAAAATTCTGAGGACTGTCAGTCTCACAAGGAAATCCTACCAGCGTGGGTGGTGTGATCACAGAAGTAGAAGAGAGGAGAGAACCGTAGCGAATGCAGAAAGAAGAAGAGATAGAGCGACTCGGGTTTGTCCGTTAGGAGATTTTTCATCGGTTGATATGGGTCCAGGGCTGGTGGTTGGGGCTCTGGCTGTGACCGGAGGTAGTGGTGGTTCAGTGACATCAGCATCTGTGAAAACTGGGTTTGGTGCTTCGGCTGGAGGTAAAGAATTAGGACTCACGATGGTTAAGAGGCCAGCGGGCTGAACGGGCATCATGTAAGGAGGCGGGTCTTTGCGGGTCACGCACCGGTTCACTGAGAACAAACATGAAAAACAATCAAAATTCTAACACGTTGCGAAAACAGAAAACCTTTTGAGACATTCTTTGGTTTTCACTTTACTTTTGTATCTCGCGGCTGTGAGAGGGAACTCAGTGATAGTTCCATTGATACCAGCTCCAGTAACATGCGAGTTTATCTCGACTGTCGCATCGGAGAAGAAATCCCATGGTTGAGAAACAAACTCGTTCCGGAAAAGTTCAACGTAAACCGGAAGCTGAAACTTCTGTAGCCTCTCCACTAGATTTGTTTGTCCAGTGGTGAAGCTTCCGCTGGTGGGGAAGACTGATGTTTTCCTGATGACAACAGCGTCGGCGAATTTCTTAATGTCTTCAATTGCAGAGTCGAGGATATCGCGGATTGTTTCTTCGACTTTGTATACTGTCTCGTACCGGCTCTGTTTCTTGAAGTCAACTAAGACTGAGCTGTTAGTTGACTGAATCATAACCTTCGTGGCTGTTGTTGTAGCGTTGCTGTAACCAGCTTCTGTGAGTGTATCTAGAACTGCTTTAACAACGTCGAGCCCTTGTTTCTCTCTCAGGTAAGTTGCATTCTGAAGGAAACAAAACATAGTCGTTGTGACCAATAAAATCCGTGAAGAGCAACATCTCTTTTATGCTAATTATTGATAAAAGTCTTAGTTTAAGTGATAGTAGAACTTACCTCTACGCTGATCAAAACACCAGCGAGAGAGCTGGAGTTTTTTGCCAAGTTCAGGAAATCAGAAAGTGAAACAAGCTTCCCAGAACTTCTCTCCCTCGGGTTCCTAAACAACTTGTAATCCCTGTTGAAGGGGTTCGTAATAGCAGCTGCACACGGATGGAAAAAAAAAAGCTTACTCAATGACACTTAATAGGTAAAACCGGTTTTGAGATAGATGCATATAAATCGACAAATATCGACAGAACGACCACTTTTTTATTATCAAGTAAGGGGCTAAGGGCCATATGAATTTGCAAGAAAACCTATTTTGCATCTTTTGGTAATCTCTAAATAACTAGAAGTGAAACTAGAAGCGATGCTGTCTTCACTAAAGTCTTACTATCTTGTTCAATAGGAGGATACGTGTTCAAGCACAACAAAGCCTAAAGTAATAAGAATGCCAAAAAAGAAGAAGATAAGTCTTAGAAAGTTATATGGGAAACTTACGTCTCAGGGTCTGAATCTCAGACCATGCCAGACTAAAGCTGTATAATTTAGCAAGTGTGCCGAACTCGGGAACAATTGCTGAACGGTTTCTGAAAGGACTTTGGAAAACGTTCGTGCTCTCTCCAAGATCAATTGAGCTTAAGCAAAACGGAATACCGTCCGATGACATTTGAAGAGAACAATCGATAATATCAGCACCATCTTTGATAGCCTTTGAATAGGCCAAGTCAGTGCAGCCAGGGTAGTCTCCACTTGCTCCATTTTTGGATATAACAAGAAAATCCACTGTGACATGAACCATATAAGAGATTTATACCGTTAGTTATTGTGACATGACATTAATAATGTAGCCAGTGTAACGCATATGAATAACTTACATACCTTGTGTTGAAGCATTACTTCCAAGATGGGAGAAGCAGTCTAAGGAATAAGAAAAGTTTAAAGGAAGAGTGAAAAATGGTTTCATTTGTGTGGTTGTAGTTTCCCAAGCATTATTTAGAAAAAAATGGGTGATACAGAATAAGACATTTACTTACCAACAGCCGAAGATGCAGTTAGTGGAAAATCAGATAGCACGCCATCCACGGAGAAATCACCATTGTCCATGAAAGATAAGTACTCGGCCAATGGATCAAAACTGTAGTTGTATGCAATATCAAAATCGTTTGCAAAACCTGATGCGTATACTTCTAATCCTGCTTTGTGAGCATCTTGAACAAAGGTTGTATGGGGAAGCAAGTATTGGCTTTCGAGTGGCCACATGTAAGACTTGGGAACAAGAATCCCTGAAGCAAACGTCTTGATGAAAGTTAGGTTCCCCATGAGAGATCCATAGGTTTGATTAGTTGACACCTCAACATCATCTTTCTCGAGAAACCGGAACACAAACTTTGGCCCATTTTTTCCAAAACGGCCACCAATATTCCGAAAGAAATTCACCTCAGGGGAAGAGAGATAGTCAATAATCACAGTTTTGGAAACTGTTAGCAGAAAGCTGCTCATGCTTAGATTGTGTAGCGCATAGAATGCGTCGTGCTGAATAAAGAGCAGCCGTGTTAGATTGAACTGAGATATTTCACTACAACAATAAAAAAAGGGGGAAAAAAAAACAAGAAAGTTACTGACATAAGAATTACCTGAACATTTAACCAAAAACCTGCGGGTTTGAATCGCGTAGCTATATTTTGAACTGTTGAAATCGCGTATTGATTGTTATCAAATGCCTCTGACCGTGATAATATTCCTCGGATCACTGGACAGTTGAAAAGGAATTGTAAGAAATAAAAAAACACAAGCAAGTGACAAATGAATGAACAGCAGCAAGCAAAGGGTTGAGTACATTTATCCTAATCCATAACCCTAGTCAAAGAAATATACATATCGGGATCAACCAATATACCCCTGAGACATAGATAAACCTATAATTAACATATGATATTTGCTAGAACTAGAATACAAATGGACACTCAAGCTCACTGTTGAGCAGACAAAACAAGGAGGTTGAAACTTGAAACTTACAGAAAACGGTTTTGAGATCCTTCAAGGTGAAATCAATGGTGAACCAATCCTGAGTAGGGACTCCATTAAGCAGGTAAGAGTTGTTCCGTTTAGGGTAAGCATCTATGATATTAGAAGCATTCATCATTTTCACATCAGGGAAGCAAATCCCAACTCCATCCTTGGTAAGTTGCACATCACACCACAGGACAGCATCAGGGACACTTGTCATCGATACAAAACTGTAAGCATCGGCACTTGAATCTGGAAACAGCCCAGAAAACCCGCCACGAGCAATGATAAGAGGAGCATCTCCTACAAAACACAACAAGGTAATCAATAAATGTGTACAAAATCTGTGAAACTTATTATTGGAAAATCAAAAACCCCACACAGTCCGTTTTTTTTTCTACAACATTCAATCTCTCTTTGGATAAAACTCGGAAAACCCCAATTTCTCTTCGATTTTCCGAATCGGAGTGATAAAGGAAGCACGAGTCCGAGTTACTAGTTTTTTACTCGTTAGCTTCTGTTTTCACGATTTCACAGTAAAAACCTATCGAAGATAGAAGGAGATGAATAAATAAGGAGCTTTACTTACCACTGAGTGTCTGCCATGGAGTTTTAGATCTTTGAGCAACGAGTTGAGTAGCTAGCAAGTGGATCAAAATGAGAGCAAGTAGTAGAAACTTGGAAGCTCGTAACCCAACCATTGCTGGATTATCTCGCATGTATGTCATCGGTAACCTGATTTCTCCCGGCGGCGACTTCACCAACTTCGTTTTTCTCGGAGACCGAACTGAGAGAGAGAGAGAGAGAAGGGAAAGAGCTTTTTGGGTTTGTGGGATCATTCTAATTTATATGATCGTTGGTTATTTATATGGGAAAAACAATAAGACCTTCCCACTTTTTATTTTTTGGTTTTGACACACTTTCCACTTTAAAAGAAAAACCATCAACTAAAACATTTTCTCTAACTAAATGTCTAATTATAATTAGTTGGCAACACTCTTTTTTTTTTTTTTTTTTTTTTTTTCAACCACTCTTTTTTCTTATAACAACAAAAAACCTCCTTTTTTACAACATAAAAATCTCTATTTATAATTATGTTTTCTTGATATACATTAATGTATTACAAATACAATCAATGTTGGGAGTAAAACGATCAACTACCATCGGCGATCACAAATAACAGAAACTGTAAAATTTTATCTGAAAAAATAAAAATATTCATGTGATTTTTTTTTTTTTTTTGGTCGATAAATTTCATGTGATTATTTAGTGAAAATTAGTTTTTTTTCTTTCTAACTCATGAGAAAGTTGGTTAAACTACATACTAAATAGATTTTGATCCGAAATTTTCTGGTTTTCTTAAAAGTTTGGTAGACATTGTTTGTGTATTTTAATTTAATATAGTTATTGCGTTCTGCATTTACTACGACCTACTTTTTTCTTTATTTACGACCTACCTGTTTCCAAAACAAGCTAAACTCTAAGCATGCACTACTGTAATGCATGCAATTGCAAAGGTCAACAGTTTGTGTTGTTATGATTAGTAAGGGTGGTTTGTAGAACAAAAAAAGAATTATATCCAAAACTGTGTATTTTCTAGCTGAATATATGGTATCTCAAAATTTACTAAAATCCATATATACGATTGGATATCCGATCCATCTTATAACTTCATAAAGTTAAATGCGAATGTTTATCTACACGTAATATATCCAAAACATAGTAGATATCTATGTTTAATTTAATATTTATGATTCTAATAGACTAGATTAGGTCGTGTATACGTGGGGTTTATAATTTAAATTTTACAACTTGTACAAAAAAAAAGTGAAATAACCCGTAAAAGTAAATAAAATAAGATTAGAACGTAGCTACTTTGTTTTATATTATTTGGTTTTCAATTAAATTTTGTCACATGTTTTCAAATATTTAGTTTTTCCTAATCTTATTTGTATTAGTATTAGGAAAAACTGAGTTGAATCTTATTTGGGTTAAACTGAATTGAATAGATTCAATATGTTAAAAAATGAAAATGGTGGAACATGGCGCCATGTGGACCAATCATATTCACTCGAAGAGAGAGACTGTTTTTCCATATTTTTATCTCATCATAGTTATTTGAGATCAAATATTTTATAGTAAATTATTAATTTTAAAAATATTTTTATACCAAAATTCATCATTTTGTATTCTATTAATACAGACTTGTTTCATTTAATTTGGACATTAGAAAAAAATGTACTCCTTCTTTTTCATAATATAAGATGTTTTGGTTAAAATCACAAAGATTAAAAAAAATTACTTTTCTTTAAAATGTATCATTTAATATATAAGTTAAAAATAATTCAGTCAATCATAAAAAATCTGCATAATATAATTGGTCACACGGTTTTCAATAACTGTAAAAGTTGCATAGAAATGTGAAAACATTTTATATTTTGAAATAAAAAAACTTTTTAAAACATTTTATATTATGAAACAGATGGAGTATTTTTTAGAAACACATTGAATGAGAAATTATTTAAATGGTGGGTAGGATGTTGAATTTTGTTAAACAAAATCATTGTAGAGTGTAAAAATTAAGTATGTGTTGAATTATTAGGTGGAAGAGAAATAATAAGTGTTAAAAAGTAAAAAGTTGAGTGTTGAACTTAGGCCTGGGCAAAATACATGAACCTGTACCCGACCCGAAATACCCGTACCTGTTACCGAACCGAAAAAACAATTTTACCCCATTGGATATTTTTTTCAAATACCCGTGGGTATCGGTTCGGATCCGGGTCCTACCCGATACCCATTCGGGTACCCNTCTGTATTCTCCTTCAGAAGAATATGCAGATAGAGGTGGAAAATCATACTCACCAGAGTACTCCGGAAGGAGCATCTCGATCGGGTCATGAGGCTGCGATGTCTGCCCATGCTCCTGCTGAGTGAAGAAGTCTAGCACGGGATCATCCTCTAGGGGATGCTGTGGGGCGCTGGAGGTCCCTCCTATGCATCTCGTGGTGGCAGCTGCGTCCGTGCATAGACGCTCTGGCGGAGGCAAGAACTCGATGTTGCCCGGACCGTTCACCGCAGTGATCTCGGGCTGTGGAAGTTCGCAGTGCTGGACCCATCTCTGTCAATCCGTGAACTCGTATATGTACCCGGTCTTGAGGACGTGGCAAGCTGTCAGATGTTTCTTGTCGATGTAACCAACCCGTGTGTTGCATTCACGTCCGGTGAAGTCAATCCCGTGGTGTATGAACAAAGGAGTAAGCAAACTCCCAATATTCTTCTTCGTTTTCTGGTTCCCTAAGAACTGAATCTTCTTCGCCACCAAAGTCCGAGCGAATACCAGGCCCAAGTTCACATCGTATGGAGCAGGGAAGTGGAATTGGTAGACTCCTGACAAATGCTCCCCAATCCCGTAATGTAGCAAGAGTAACTCGTCAGTACGTACTGCGCCGGGCTCTATCTTCACAAACAGAATGTTGCTGATGATCTTGGCTACCACGCGAATGGCTGGGTTCCGAATCAAGGCCTGCTTTGCCGCTCTAGACTGGAAAGTACCTGAAGCAATGTGGTTCCAAAGTTCCCGCTGGTTTGGGAAGTTGTCGGGAAAGTGAGCGCCTGTCTTTCGATGGTCGAACCCGTAGATCTTGCAGAGTTCCGTGATCGATATCTCGTACAACAATCCGCTGGAGAAGTATGTCAACGTTGCGCCATCTACTCGTTCGTACCTCGGGTGGGCGAATGTAAGTCTGACGGAGGCTAGAAATTGCCGCACCAAATCAGGATAGACCGGATATTCTTTCGTGGCGATGTGACCAAACCCAATCTTCTCCAGAATTGTCTCCACGTCTTGGCGAATTCCCATTGCATTCAAAGTTGCAGGGCAGATGATCTTCGTAGGTTCCATTCCGACGCTAAGGAACCTGTTGTAGAACAGTGAATCGAACTCATCCCAAGCATCTCCAGCTTTCCTTTCCTGATACCGCGTGTTCTTGGCAAGATCGTCTGGTTGAATGCCTTTGATCAAGGTTAGATAGGTACTCTCGAACCGGACGCCTTCACGTCGAGGCCATGGCGTTGCGGTTAATGGAGCTGTTCCCGAGCCAGAGGCCGCATTTGTATTAACCCGGCGTTGCTTTGGTTCCTTCCGTTTCTTTGCCAGCTCTTTGCCTTTTGATTGAGGCATTGTCTGCAAAACAAACAACATAAACGTTTAAGAGCTTTGCACAAAAATAAGATAAACGTTCCAAAAACGAAATTTAACAAAATGATGAATCGTGCAATTTAAGCGCTCAATCAAGTGAATATACCATCATTAACTTCAAACGCACAACAATCTCCATCTAGAACTTCCAATAATCCCAAATTCTACCACTTCCACAAATTTCTCAAAATTCCCACAATCCACAATTCAATCCAAGAACACAAATACTAGGTGTTTCCAAGCAATGCCCAACTCAAAATCGGTTCATAGCAAGTGTACAAAGCATGAATCAATCCAAGAACAAGCTATAAACAAGATTTTGATTTTCACAATTTCTACCTAGAATTTTCGGATTGAACAAGAGAGATTTCGATTGCCATACCTGTGCAGATCGAGGACGTCAATAGGAGAAACAGAAAGAGCTCAAAAAATTGAGTGGGATAGACCCAAAAATCGTTCAAAACCGTTGAGAAACAAAGAAGTTATGGAGATTTGAAGTTGAAAACCCAAAATCTCTTCAAGAACACTTGTGTCGAAAATAATGAGAGAAAAAGAAGGGTTTGATCGATTTTTATGAGAGCAGGAAGGAAGAAACGTGTTTTTCGGTTTGATTTTAGTGAAATTAAACCGGTTTTAACCGAAAAATCGGACCGGAATTACCTGAAGATTGTATCGATCGATACAAGCCGTAGGATCAATCGATACCGCTTACCTTTGTGGCTGGATCGAGCTGCTCCGGTCGGTCCCGTGCTGCTCGGTCGGTCCAGAAAAATGTCGATTAATTGGATCGATCGATCCAAATCCCTGGTTTTTTTTTTTTTGTGGAAAACTTAAAATTTCAAATTCAAAATGAAAAATTAGTGAAAATAAATGGGAAAGGAAAATTATATACACTTACCGGTGGGTTGCCTCCCACCAAGCGCTCGTTTTTAGTCATTAGCTTGACTCCTGAGCCGTTTAGGCGAGAGGAGGATCACCGAGAGGAACGGTGAATCCCGCAGTGATTCCGTTGTCAGCGAGATATGGCTTAAGACACTGACCATTGACAATGAATTCGCCTCCTTGGCGGTTACGCAACACTGCTACTCCGTAAGGACGGACGTCCTTAACCGTGAAAGGGCCGGACCATCTTGACTTTAGCTTTCCCGGAAAAAGTCTCAAGCGAGAGTTGAAGAGTAGCACCTGATCATTGGCGGAGAAATTCTTCGAGATAATATTCTTGTCATGAATAGCTTTTGTTCATTCCTTGTAGATCTTGGAGTTCTCATACGCCGTTTGACGGATCTCATCCAATCATCCAACTCGTTGAGCTGAATCAACCTTCTCTCGGATGCGGTTTTGATGTCAAAATTCAGCAATTTCACTGCCCATGCCGCCTTGTACTCGAGTTCCACTGGAAGGTGACACGGTTTACCATAGACAAGATGAAATGGGGTCGTGCCAAGAGGTGTCTTGTAGGCGGTTCTGTACGCCCATAGTGCGTCATCAAGCTTCACGGCCCAATCTTTTCGTGTAATGTTCACCGTCTTCTGAAGAATGCTCTTTATCTCTCGGTTGGATATTTCAACTTGTCCGCTCGTCTTAGGGTGATAAGGAGTGGCTACCTTATGCGTAACACCGTTCTTCCTCAAGAGTTTCTCGAATAGTTTGTTGATGAAATGCGATCCTCCATCGCTTATCACGATTCTCGGAACTCCAAATCTCGGGAAAATGACAGATTTGAACATCTTAAGGACCACCTTGGAGTCGTTAGTCGGGCTCGCCATTGCTTCGATCCACTTGGACACGTAGTCCACATCAACAAGGATGTACTTATTCCCGAAAGAAGATGGAAAAGGACCCATGAAGTCGATTCCCCAACAGTCAAACACCTCAACTTCGAGAATAAAATTTTGAGGCATTTCGTTTCTTTTGCTGATGTTTCCTTAACGTTGACAAACGTCACACTTGGAAACAAAAGCGTGAGCATCACGGAACATGGTCGGCCACCAGAAACCGACCTGCAACACCTTAGATATGGTCTTGAAGGTAGCAAAATGTCCCGCATAGTTCGACCCGTGGCAATGAAATAGAATTCCCGGGATTTCTTCCTCCGAGACACAACGTCTATAGAGACCATCGGAACAATGCCTGCCCAAAAGTAATATCTGATGCCCCGCATAAATTTCTTCTTTTTGTACCCCGCAAAACCGTCCGGCTCCACTTCTGCAGCAAGGAAATTGGCAATTTCGCCAAACCATGGGATTTTGGGAAGTTTACCGGCCCGAACGAACAATGAACCATCCCGCAAAACCTCGATCGCATATACATTCTCATCGGGGAGGTAGTCATTGATGGGAACCTCCTCGTCGATGCGCATTCTTGATAAATGATCGGCAACTCCATTCTCGATCCCCTTTCTGTCTTTAATCTCGAGATCAAATTCTTGCAACAATAGCATCCATCGCAACAACCTCGGCTTCGAATCCTTCTTGCTAAGTAGATACCTCAATGCAGCATGGTCAGTATGAAGTAAGACTTTAGAGTCCACCAGATACGTCCTAAATTTATCAAATGCGTACATGACCGCGAGAAGCTCTTTCTCCGTTGTACCGTATTTGCATTGGGCGTCATCAAGAGTTCTGCTGGCATAATAGATAACGTGCACCCTTTTGTCTTTTCGCTGTCCCAAAACAGCGCCCACTGCGTAGTCACTGGCGTCACACATCACCTCGAAAGGCAACTCCCAGTCTGGCGGTTGTACAATAGATGCGCTAACAAGTGCTTCTTTAATCATGTGAAAGGCCGCCAAACACTCATCATTGAAATCGAACTTCACATCTTTGCACAGCAGCTGTGTCAACGGTCTATCAATCTTCGAGAAGTCCTTGATGAACCGCCTATAGAAACCAGCATGTCCAAGGAAACTCCTAATGCCTTTGACAGAAGTTGGTGGTTGTAAACTCGTCATCACCTCTATTTTGGCCTTGTCAACCTCGATCCCCTTCTCCGAAATCTTGTGGCCCAAACGATCCCATCCTGACCATGAAGTGGCACTTCTCCCAGTTTAAAACCAAATGTTTCTCCTCATATCTCTTTAGTACCTTGCACAAACTAGAAAGACATTCAGCAAATGAGGGTCCGTAGACAGAGAAATCATCCATAAAAACCTCCATTATGTCTTCAATCATGTCGGTGAAGATTGACATCATGCAGCGTTGAAACGTGGCTGGCGCATTACACAAACCAAATGGCATTCTGCGATAAGCATAAGTGCCATAAGGACATGTGAATGTGGTCTTCTCCTGGTCATCGGGATGAATTGGAATCTGAAAGAAACCAGAATAACCGTCTAGAAAACAGTAGTAAGGGTGGTTAGCCAATCTCTCAAACATTTGATCAATAAAGGGTAGAGGAAAATGATCTTTTCGAGTTGCAACATTCAATTTCCTATAATCGATACACATTCTATGACCAGTGACAATTCTAGTCGGGATTAACTCATTCCTATCGTTTTCAACTACTGTCAAACCGCTTTTCTTAGGCACTACATGCACCGGACTCACCCATGTACTATCAGATATAGCATATATGATACCAGCCTCTAGAAGTTTCATTATCTATTTCTTCACAACATCTTTCAAATTCGGGTTTAACCGTCTCTGATGTTCTACAGAAGTTATTGATTCATCTTCTAGATGTATCCTATGCATACAAAGGTCTGGTGAGATTCCCGTAATGTCATCTAGAGAATAGCTTAGTGCTCTATGATATTTCCTCAATTCACACAAGAGTAAGGCAGTCTCTACGTTGTTCAGTTCAGCATTGATGATGACAGGGTACGTGTAGTTAGGACCAAGAAACGCGTACCTTAGCCCAGTGGGAAGCGGTTTGAGCTCCAGCTTTGGAGCTTTGAGTTCGCTCCATGGATTGTCAATAGGTACGGGAGACTCAGAAATTGGCGATTGCTCCTCATTTTCTTCAAGTGCGACAAATGCTACCATCTTCTCCATCATCTTGCTGGAATCCAGCATCTTTGCATAACCCGCTAAGTCCTCGCTCAAGTACCCAAATTCTCCCTCGGACTGTGTCAAAGCGATCTCGAGAGGATCATTCACCAGCATCTCATCCGCTACCCCTTCAGTGGCTTCGGTAACGCAGTCAATCCAAAATGTCTGTCCATCGATGATTGGCTTTTTCAGCATCCTATCCACTTCGAACTTCATTATTAGATCTCCTAAATGAAGATCGATCTTGCCCTTCTGCACATCAATAATGGCTCCAGCTGTAGCCAAGAAAGGTCGTCCCAAGATGAGGGGATCCTTCGGCTCTGTTTCTAGCTCGAGAACTACAAAGTCCGCTGGTATATAACCATCTCCAATCTTCACCGACAAGTCCTCCAGAATACCGAGTGGAATCTTCACTAGGTCTCTTGACCGCTTCCGCCGTTTGAGCCACTTGTGTGTCAAGTTTCTTCACATGAGTTTGAATGGCCTCGAATTTGCTGTTGAGATCCTGATACATGCCATTCACTTTGACGTTAATCTCATTAGCCGTCTTTTGTTGATTGACCATCAATTGTTGCATCATCGCCTCTAGCTCAGACTCTTGGCTGGGTTGAGGATTGTTGAATTGCTGTTTTTGCTGAAAACCGCCTTGGTTTTGGAAATTATTTTGTTCTCGGTCTTGCCCGAACTGCTGTCTCGGCTGATAACCGCCTTGGTTTTGTACAAACTGTTTTTGCTGGAAACCGCCTTGTGCATATGGCTTCCGTTCCTGACTTTGCACCCCTTGCTGGCCTTGGAAACCCTTAGCAAATATGCTCACGCTTTGATTTGGAACGGTTTGTTTGGGCTGAAAACCACTTTGTTGCGGCTAAACTTGATCCTGCGGGTTTTCAACGTTGGTGCTTATGTATGAGAAGTTAGGATGATTTCTGTAGTTCTGGTTGAAGCCTTTGTTGAAGAACCCCTGATTCTGTATGTAGTTCACCTCATCTTCGTACTCTTGTTCTTGCTCAGCACTCTCTTTGTAGAGTCCTTCTTCTCTAGTGTCTTCACAAGAGTTGACAGCTTTTTGATTTCCTTTAAGTAGTGCTGCAATGCCATTAACCTTTGCAAAAAGCTCATCCATCCTTTGCGTTTCAGCACCACTCACGCGTCTCGTTTTGTCATACTCGGGATTTCGATGGCTTGAACTCGCAGAAAGATTTTCAATAAGCTCATAAGCTTCCTCCTTGGTCTTTGTCATGAAGCTGCCATTGCTGGCTGCATTTAGACAATTTTTGGAGTCCCAATCTACTCCATCGTAGAAGATGTTCAGCACTTGCTCGTCGGAATAACCATGATGAGGGCATTCCCGTAGGTATTCTCTAAACCGCTCCCATGCTTCATTGAAAGGTTCACCGCTGTTTTGCTGAAATTGAGTGATCTTGATTTTGAGGGAAGCGGTCTTGGATTTCGTGTAGAACTGATCCAAGAAGGCCGACCTTATTGCGTCCCAAGAAGTCAAAGAACCCGGCTCTAGAGATTTGAGCCATCTAGCTGCTCGATCAGCTAAAGAGAAGGAGAAAAGCTTGCATTTCAAATAGTCCGCATGGACTCCATTTGAGCTTGTAGTGCTGCAAATCTCTTTGAACATTTCAACGTGATCCATGGGATTCTTCGAAGCCTTCCCATAGAACAGATGTCTCTCGACAAGAGCAATGATCTGAGGTTTGATCTCGAAGTTCTGCCTCTGAATAGGCGGTGGACGAATAGCGGTTCTGTCCTGGTAAAATTGGTGAGGAGTGTCAATACCCCCGATCGGTCTGCGTGGAGGCTGTCTTTGATTCAACTGGTGTTGAGCAGCAGCAGCTTGCCTCCGAGCTTCAGCTCGTCTATGGACATCAGCAGCAGCAGCTGCTTGGTTTGCATTGGCATTTAGATCGCCATCTCCATCATGAGCAAGAGGAGGAGGGTTCAAGAGGTTCCCTTCCTCGCCATACTCGTGATGTTCGTCTCCATCAACAGGCAGATTTTGATTGTCCGGTAAGTTAGCCATTTCTCTCCTTTGCAATCTAGCTCTGTTGTTTTCTCGTTCCACTCTTGCCAAATCTTCGTTGTTAAACTCAAGCAAATTTTCAGAGCCTTGGCTTCTGGTCATGTACCTGAGATGCACGGAAAAGAGCAATCAATAAAACGAGTTAGTAACGACAAAAAGAAATTCTTAGTCTGAACTTTCGTCCAGGACTCATAGGCAACAATTGGTCCCCGGCAACGGCGCCAAATTGATTTTCAGTGTGGTTTCACCAAGTCCATTAATAACTAAAGTGCACACTATACCGCAATCATAACCGTCGATTGTAGCACTTTAGGATCGAATCCACAGAGATCAATGTTACGACTATGAGAATGCAGGATGAAATTAAAGCTAAGACGAATGACAGATTTTTTTTGGTTTTATGGTTTCGAAACTAAGAACGACAACTAAAACGGTGTAAATTCAAATAGAGAAAACGTTAAGCCTCGGGTGACGTTGCGCGAAATCACGAATAACGGTTAATGCATCTTAAATAGAGGTTTGCATTAAGAAACGTCTAGAACTCAAACCTAATAATAGATTAACCTCCTCTCGGAGTATTAATCCCCATGCTTAAAACCATGAAGATTAACTCCCGTTGAATTCAAATGTTCTAAGCATGCTTTTCTAGTTCGATTTGATAAGTTCACAAGAACGCCTTAACATCAACTCCCGTTGGATAAGGACGTTTTGCTCATCTAGGATAATTCCGGCATCTAGACAAACACTCCCGTGCGCTAGATGACCTAAGATCAAGAACCAAGTGATCAGTTTAATTCAAACAATAAGAACACCCTAGACAAAGAATCAACCGAATAAACCCCCGTTTAATCTATCCTAAACCGTTAAATCATGAAATCCCTTAACACCCTTGGCTGAACTAAGAAGCTACTCACTCATAATTGCAGAACAAATACAGAGAAATGATGAAGAACACATGATTAACAAAAACAGAAATAGAAGAGATTAAGAAAACTTCTCCAATATGTAGAACCAAAGGTTTGCTTTCCAAGCTTACAAATCACCCAGATCAAAGAGAAGAGTACAAAGTTAAGAGTATATGATACATCTGGGCTTAAACCCCTTATTTTTGAGTGATTTTCGTCAAAGAGAGAGACAAAATTATGTGAAATAGTTCAAAACACGTTTTTTACACTATTAACAGAAGCTGGATCGATCGATCCAAGTATGTGGATCGATCGATCCCATCTTTTTCTTCGGATCGATCGGTCTGCCTCAATCAGAGATCGATCCATCAAATGTCCGATTTCCTGGATCGATCGATCCCTTACGGAGGATCGATCGATCCCATCTTTTTGACTCGGTTTCGCCGTTTTTCCGTTCTAGGCCTCCGGACTCCGTCCCGAAATGCCTTTACACCTGAAATGACTCCTAGAAGACTAAAACAATCGAAAAAGACTCGATTATGTACAAAAAACGTGAATTGAAAAACGTCAAAAACGCAACACATCATTTACTCACGGGTTTATAGCACAAACCATCAAAACCGACATCTGTGGGGATATAGGTTTAAAACTTTTGGGGGGGGGATTTACGTCTTTAAGTTTCCTTTCGTGGGGAGCTATACATAAGGCATAGTTCGGGAGACATCTGACTAGATACGGCATAGTTCGTGGGGTAAGAGATCGTTTACCTATAAATAATTACAATTTTTATGGTCAATATCGGATAGCAAAATTAAGATTTGAAAATACGAATGCATATATCAAACTTTGGAGGAATCAAATCGTTGTTCCAAAAAATTGTAGGATATCATGTTTGAGAGCTATGATAATAAGATAACATAGTTCCAAGTCTACTGACCTCTTCCACCTCTTAAGAATCAAACAAAACTTGACCAAAACCTGTAATCTAGAATCTGACAAGGCATGAAATTTAAGGAAGAACAAAATAATTAACCGCAAATCACACTTAAATCTAAAAGAATATAAATTTACAACAACCATGAAATATATGAAGACCTGGAGAACTCTTGATGCCTTAGAATTCTCCGTCATGTTAGCACGTTAACTCTCTTCTTCTTCTTTCTTCATACCATTCTCATTGGGAGTTTTTTTCCAAAGCATCCTCGATAAGGATGACGCCTTGATAAAGATACATATGATGCTTGTAGGAACATAAATAAAACATGGTGTATGAGTGGTAACGAAAGACAAGTTTGTTGAGATTGTCAACATATGCTCAATGAATTTGAGACATGATCAATCATAGATGCTATCACTGAGGCTGCTTAGTTACTAATATATTTCATATTCCAGACCAATTGGTGATGTTGATAGCCACAACTACAGTTCCCACATTCAGTTATTTCTCAAGCTCACGAGTAGTTAACAACACTCATCATTCCTGCCATAGTTAATTAAAATTAAACTTAGAAAAACATTGGCACCAGTGAAAACAAAATCTTTTAGAGTTTGACATACATATTAAGAGTAGAAAATGGTAGTCCCATAAAACTTACGACGCATTGAGTGAATCAAAGATTTTTTTAGTACTAAGTCTACCAAAGAGCTATATTTTGAGTTAGGAATTCACTTGAACATATTATCAATAACTTCCAACAATCGAAGAAGGGATAAAAATAAGCTTTTTCAGTTTGGATTTCAAATGCATACTTCTATTCAAAGAAGTAGAACTCATATTTTCTTCAATGACTAAGATTCTCATGCAATTTTTGAAATATACATCTATCGCAATGCTAAACTCAGATCATCTTTAATTACATAGTGTATAATTTATCTTCCTCTTAATTGATATCCCATCCAATATCCATAGAACAATCATGCTCATCCTCAAAGACTTCAATTACATGTTTGCAAATAAAGTTGTCGACATTCATTTTGAAAATCTTCTCTGTGCTAATTTAATCAATGGAAACAACTAAACCATGTAATCTAATATACCAATGATTAAAATTTTATAAGCCTCAATGGTTAACGAACTTAATTTTTTTTAGCAAAGCCCTCGAACCTTGTAAGCCTCAATGGTTAATTTTTTTAGCAAGGCCCTCGAACGTCTTTCTTTACCTCATGAAGATAACATAGTGTGGTTTCCTTTCGCAGGCTTCACCATCCGTAGAGCTTCTTTGTAGATGGAAAATTGAGACAATTATGGCACAAACTGAAACCCATACCAACAAAAAAAAACAGTTCGCATGCAATCAATTGAAAGTAAAGTAGAAAATTCATCGAGAAGGGTTACTAACCGGCAATCCAAAAGTATTTCAACAAACGACAAGAAGAGGACAGATTTTTTTATTTTAAAAGTGACATCAGTTGTCTTGAAAAGTTTAGAACAATACCTGCAAATCGAATTTAGGGTTCTCTTGGTTTGTGGTTCGTTTCTTCGGCGTGGTAAGAAATCTGGGTTGACAATATTGATATTTGTTCTGGGCTGTAGGTTTGACTAAGGGATTCGTCATCATGAGGTAAGATGAGCGAAGGATTTGAAGAAATTTCTCGGCGTAGCTAGGTTTTTGACGAGAGATGAGTGGTTTTTATTTTTTTAAAGGAGAGTTGAATTAGTTGTATATTTTCTTCAACGCTAACTTGGAAAAAAAAATAGTAAATTCTATAGAATTTTTTTTTGAAAATGAGTTCCNCACTAACTTGGAAAAAAAATAGTAAATTCTATAGAATTTTTTTTTGAAAATGAGTTCCAAATAGTTTTATAAATTCTATAGAATTAAAGAATTGATATTATATATTTTATTATTTTGCTCATGACATAAGCGAGTAAAATAGTAAAAGTATTACATAGGAAGTTTGTGGACAAAACAGAATTTGGAGATGATACATGCATAATTAATTAAGCTTGTATTTATTATATAGGAGGTTTGTGACAATGGTTTAAGATACAAGCATAAGCTTGTCCGCCTTTTGCCTTGCAGAAGTCAATGCAAGTAGCAACACCACAATTCGTGTCAAGTGGTAAAGTTGCATGTTTTTCACATTTGATCTTCGTTACACATTTTAGATGAATACAATCAGAATCGTTTTTGCAAGATTGTACCATAATTTGAGTGCCTGTTAGAGTGAAATAATATGATATATTATATGTGATTAATATAGTCATCATGATGATAATAATGATGATGAAAGATCTCAAATTTATAATGGTGATGAATAACTAAGCTATGATTAAAAAAACTTACATGTTGAGAAAAGTACAAGACCCAGGAATATCAAAGCTGCTTTAACCATTTTTACTGAATAAGTTTGTATTTTCTTTTGTGATTTTGAGTTGTTTGTGTGACTAAGTGAAAGATTTGAAGGCAATATGCAATTTGTAAGCAAACCGTTTTTGCATTTATTTTTCCATCTGTTAATTGTTTTACTAATCAATTTTTGCATTTATTTTTCCCTAATTTCTTTCTATCACAATATTTTATACCTAACTCTTTATAAATGTATTTGCATTTATTTTTCCCTAATTTCTTTCTATAACAATATTTTATACCTAACTCTATAACAGTATTCTAATTATACCTAGTTTGAAATCCCTCCGTTTGACGATCCAAGGTAATTTGGAAAAACAAAATTTAGTACTCCTTAGAGAGGAACGAAATGTTGAATATGAATTCGAGAAGAATAAAACATGATGTCATACTTTTGTACCTTTTGAATGAGACAAAATGAAAATAATAATTGTTTGTTCTGTGATGTTAAAATAAATAAATAATTGTTTAATTATTCTATTTGAGATAAGAATATGTATTACGAAGCGATATTAATAAAGTATATATATATATAATAAATATACAAACTATTATTGTAAATAATAGTAAAATGTATATGTGGGGTCAAAATCCCGATCTAGTAAATTGGGTCCAGTAATCTTATGATAAAAAAATCCGGTGAAGTCAAATAAGCCAAATGAGGTCAAATGAGTAATGAGGTGACGGACCGAGCTGAAAGGACTATCGAAGTGAACATCTACAGTCAAAGAGGATTAAGTGCATAATCGTTAGTCAACCCCGACAAGACTAAATACTCGTTCAAACCGGTGAGTTAATCCGCCTAAACATAACGGCCAAAGCCTCAGACTTAAAAACCATTCATGGCGAATCAAGCGGAGGAAACAGATACGTCATTCACGATCTCGGAGTATAAAACAATGACAAAGGCAACTAGGCAAGGAGTCAAGGACCAGATTCCAACTCTCTACACCACTCTCAACTGCAATTTAGCTCTAGACTCAAACACTTGTCTTTTCTTTGTTTTTGTTATTGTAAATCTCTCATGAGAATCGAAATACTAATCCAATTTACTTCCCAAAAATCTTGTCCAAAACGCTCTCGAATCATGTGTGTTCTCATCGAGCAACATACTTTCTGTTTATTGTTCGATAGTCGCTCATTTTTTTTTCTTAAAAATAAGCCAAAGACCTTTCTATTTTCATTATTTACAAATTTTAACCATTGTATTTCCAGCTACAACAATATCAATAAATTTGTGGTTTTTATTTAAGAGAATATTATGGTGTATAATTTTGTTTGATGTCTCATCGGTAAATATATTTTTATATGCATTCTATTCATATTTTCAGCGGAACTGTTGGCACAAACGAAAGGGAGCATATTGAATCAGTGATTTGGTAAAATTTTAATTTTCTTTTCTTAAATCTTTTTTATTGGATCAATGATTTTGTAGAATGTTTTGAAATCCTATCTTATTGTTTTAGCATATATTAAAATTAAGAGAGAACCCGTGCTATGCACAGATTTTGTTTAATTTTGTGTTGTAAATAAATATGTTTTTGGATTTTCAATTCGACTATCAATCTTCTTTGTGTTTTCCTTTATGAATTTTCATTTTTATGATCCTAGTAATCTCTTCCATCCATTGTTTTCGAATTTCTTCATTCAAATCTTGATATTACAATATTTTTTAATCTTTTAAATTTTACCATTTCAGTTTGTTTTCACATATCTTAAGCTCCTAAATTTTTGTATATGTTTTGTTTTTATATTTTTTGTAAATTTTTGTTTTTACATTTTTTTCTTTGCTTTTTGTTGTTTTTTATTTTTATTTTTATTTTGAAAACTTGTTATCTCTTCGATTGTTTATATTTTTTTTTATTAAAGCTGTCTCAGCTCTGGCCCAAAATTTGATTTCATATATTAGCATGATCAAGTATCGTCTATAAACCCTATTAACCCCGTTTTCACCGGAGAGGGATAAGATTTCACCGGAAAGGGATAAGAAAACTCTTCTCTATAAACCAATGGGTGTTGGTCGAGTGGTGTTGGACTGACTATGTGGCCGCCTCCCCCCGGCTTCGATTCCCGTTGGCCACCCGATCATGTTATTAAAGCCAAGTCTTAGGCTTGCATGAAAAAGGATTCATGGCCAAAGGAGGATTAGTCTGGACCTCTCCATGGGCTTGAGATTACCTCCGGATTTTCAAAAAAAAAAAAGTTTCTATAATATATTTTATTTAACTGGAAACTAGCTTACAAACCCAGATTTTCGAGGTGATTTTCTCTTTTCGTGATCATCTTATACATATGTGTTTACCCTTTCTTCGAATCCACACCGGATTTCTAGATCAGGAGTTTATCTTTACTTTTCCGATCTCACATCAAATAAAGATTGTCATCCATCATCACGACCATCCGAGACTCCCCTTCCCTTGCTTCTCCTAATTTACCAATGTGCATCTTCGTAAAGATCCGACTTTAGGATAAAGTTTCCCATTTTTTACAAAGTTAATCGCACTGCTCTCATAGATTTCAAGGGAATTCGAGAGATAATCTCCTCTATCAAATCCCCTGAAAGACTGGAGATCGTCGCCGTCATCCTTTATAACTGCAACAAGTATCAATGTTCAAAGTTGAAAATTTTCAATTATCTCGAATAAACGTTTGAGGAAATTTAATTTGATTAAATATTTTGAAAACTAATATTCCATATGTTTCACAAAGAGTGTCTTTGACACATTTCACACATATTAATAAAACTATTAAAAGTTTCATAATACCCCTTATTAATACACTAAATAATTTTTTTCTCTCTAATTAATACATTAAAACAATAAAGTTAAAATTGAAACTTTATTCAAAATTATGCATTGAAAACATAAAATGACACTTTTTGTGAAACAAAAAAAAACCTTAAAACGACACTTTTTGTGAAATGGAGGGAGTATATGTTTTAAAATTTTGAAAACTAACTTTTTTTTAGGTAAAAAAACAATCACACTAACATGAATTTTGAGAATTTACAAATACAACAAAATATTTATTTTTGATTCGTAATTTTCATAATAAAATATATGGGATCAACTTCTTGTATTAAATTAGCTTTGCCTCAATGATTTCTCAATCAACATTGCAACAAACAATTTTCTGATAAAAAAAAATCAGTTTACTTAGACAAAAACGGACTATACAAATTCCCTAAAATCATTCTGTCGTTTGTTCCACGGAAAGTTAAAATATAGTAGAAATAAGAAGTTCATACATCTTATAGGATAAGCTCATCAAAAGAGTTCCATTTCGTATTCCAACACTGAGCTCTTTCTTAAAAAAAAACATTGAACTAAGTAAAGAAATTATAAATCAATCTACAAGATTCCCTTGGATATCGTAGAACAAACGTTTAGAGTTTTGGATGATTCTCTTAGCTCCAAGCATGATTTTCTTGCAATCTTCATGCCAAGGCTTGGGCTTAAACTCTCTCAGCTTCAAATGAGGGTCTTTTATATCGATGTTATTGTATATCTCTCTTGCAAGTAAAACATGTTTGTGCCAAAAATCATGTTAGTAAATATACCAGAAGATACTGTAACATCAATTATGTTAGAAGTGATGGTGAATCACAACTGCTCATTTCTTTTCAATATAATCTATAGAAGACTCTCTACATTTTTAGATCAATGGAAAACAATAAAATTATATTAAAAAACAATTTCTATGTTTGATATATATCTAAGGTATTTTGGTAATTTTAAATGCAAAAAGTTAGTTTTCAAATTTTTTAAAACAGATCTTGGTTTTCAAAATATATAACTTTTTTAGAATATTAAACCAAGTCTCTCTAAACGTTTTACATTATTCTAGCAATTATCAACCATATCGGTTTATCAGACCGCACATGATCAAATTGTTTTATTAGATCTACAAATATGAAAAAGGAAAAAAGGAAACTCTTTTTTTTGTTGACAATTGCCGTTTTGACAAAAAAAAAATTCTTTTTTTTTTCTTTCTTCATCTTGTTCTATAACTCTTCATTAATTTCTTCATTTGACATCTCTTGAGGTATTGAGCAATTAGCGAAATCTTTGTCTGAGTTGTTCCCATATATCCTTTAAAAAATAGATAATCCATATCATATAACACACTGATAAATACATCCATTCAACATGTAACGAAAAGAATAATCTACAAAAACGAGGAGCTATCATCGTGAGGGACACAATGGCACCTACTTGGGCAGCAGTATGTCCATTAAAAATGGGGTTGAGGAGTCACTAAGTTGAAGGCTAAACAAGAAAATCTCATGGAACACAACGAACTTAATGGATCAAAGACAAATGCAAGTCCATTTAAAACTGACGACATTCATCCAGAGTTATGACCACGTGACAATGTATAAGAAGAAAACACGTAAAAACCTATTGGATATATACGGAAGATATTAGAATATGTTAATATTCTGTTTATGATTAAGTTAATCTTCCTATTGTAATTAGGAAAGACCAAAGTTTGGCCGACTTAATTGTGTATATAAACTATTGTTTGTAAACCTAATAAAGCAAGGAAGTTTAATATCAAGTTCTACATGGTATCAGATCCTAAATTCTCTTTGTCTCGTTTTCTGTTTTCTTAAGCTTTCGAATTTTGGAATCTTTGTGTCGGTGTTGTGATGCTCTGTAGTTGAGATTCAGCGAAGATGGTTGATGGAGAAGACGTGTCGTCGGTGTCTAGAAGTGTCGCCTCCGATGGATCTAAAGGTGGGGAAGATCGAAGTGGTGAGGTTGTTACACCGTACACGTTGTACAGATCAGACAATCCCATAGCTTTGATCACTTTGGTCATGTTGACTGGAGAAAACTACAACGAGTGGTCTGTGGAGATGCTTAATGCTCTTCAAGCTAAACGTAAGTTGGCAATGACACTTTGAAGAAACCCGGTAATTCTAGTCCTGATCTCGAAAAGTGGCTATCGGTGAATTCAGTGATCGTCGGTTGGATTCGTTCGTCCTTCGAACCAAGAGTTAAGAGCACGGTGACTTACATCTCCGATGCGTGTCAGCTTTGGGAAAATTTGAAGGAGCGTTTTTCAATGGGAAACAAGGTTCGATTTCATCAAATAAAGGCTCAGCTTGCGTCGTGTAGACAAGCTGGGCAACCTGTTTTGGATTATTTTGGTCGTCTTTCCAAGTTATGGGAAGAGTTGCATGTGTATCGTCATGTTCATATTTGTTCTTGCGGTGCTGCTGCAGCCATCGCGAAAGATCAAGAAAAATAGAAAGTTCATCAGTTTGTCATGGGTCTTGATGACTCTCGTTTTTGAGGAATTCGTACCACTATCATCGGTATGGATCCTCTTCCTTCACTGGGTGAGATCTACAACAAAATTGTCCGAGAAGAACAGCGTGTCGCTTCTGCTCGGGGTCGTGAACAGCAACAAGAAGCAGTGGGGTTTGTTGTTCATGGATCACCACAATTGTCAGACTTGTCTTCTGCCATCAAACCTGATTTTTCGGGAAAGATGGATAACTCAATTCAACGATCACGCAACACCAACACATTGTGTTCCCACTGTGGAAGAACCGGTCATGAGAAGCGTGATTGCTGGCAAATTGTGGGGTTCCCTGATTGGTTTGTTGAGCGCAACAAAAGTACTGGTGGTCGTGGGAGAGGTGGCCGTGGTGCTGGTGGTCAAAGCTTGGGTTGTGGTCGCGGTCAAGCTAACGTAGCTCACGTTACTAACTCCAATGCGTCTTCATTCCCAAAATTTATGCAGGATCAATGAAAAATTCTTTCTCAGATGATCCAAGAAAAATCAGGATCATGTTCCTCTGATAAACTGTCCGGTAAGACTGAACTTGGCGATGTTATTTTAGATATTGGTGCGTCTCACCATATGACGGGAAATCTATCTCTTTTGACTATTGTCAAGATGATTTCACCTTGTTCTGTTGGCTTTGCGGATGGTAGTAAAACCATGGCATTGAGTATGGGTGTTTTTCCTCTTTCATCAAAAATCTCATTGACGAATGTGTTATACGTATCAGACTTGAACTGCACTTTGATTTCTGTGGCAAAGCTATTGAAACAAACGAATTGTTTTGCAATGTTCACTGATACACTTTGTGTTTTACAAGACCGTTTTTCGAGGACCTTGATTGGAGCCGGTGAAGAGTGTGATGGGGTCTACTATTTTACAGATATTGTCTCGGCGAAGAGTCATTCGGCTAACGGTACTTCGGATCGAGTCTTGTGGCATCAACGTTTGGGATATCCATCGTTTTCATATTTGTCTTTGTTTTCGAATAAGTCAGCTAGCTCTAGTCCATGTGACACTTGTTTTAGAGCTAAGCAAACCCGAGAAGTTTTTCATGATAGTTTGAATAAAACAACAAAAAGTTTTGCTCTTATTCATGTTGATGTTTGGGGCTTTTATGGTGTTCCTTCTTCTTGCGGTGCAACATATTTTTTAACTATTGTTGATGACTTCTCACGGGCAGTATGGACGTACCTGTTGCTTGCCAAATCTGAGGTCAAAACGGTTTTGACTCAGTTCATTGCATATACGAAGAAGCAATTTGACAAGTCAGTTAAGATGGTTCGTAGTGATAATGGTACGGAGTTCATGTGTCTTTCACCGTTCTTTCGTGATAAAGGCATTCTTCATCAAATGTCTTGCGTTGGAACACCTCAGCAAAATGGTAGAGTTGAAAGAAAGCATATGCATATTCTTAATGATTACATAGCTATCATGTTTCAAGCTAGCTTGCCAATAAAATACTGGGGAGAAGCTGTTCTCACCGCTGCATATTTGATAAATCGCACACCGACTGCGATTCATCAAGGACGATCACCATATGAGCTTTTTCATGGGGTTCAACCTGATTATTCTCAGTTGCGAGTATTTGGTTCAGAGTGTTACACTCATCGTGTCACTCGTGATAAAGACAAGTTTAGTGAGCGGAGTCGCCATTGTGTGTTTGTGGGTTGACGTTCTATTTCCCCATGAGAACTTCCATATAATAACAAATCCCCACAAAGTTTAACCCTAGTTCTATTTCTTCACCATTTGAAAGTTTGAATCCTATTTCTCCACGAAATCAAATTTCCAAACCTATTTACCCACGAAATCAAAATTCTAAACCCAATTCCACACAAACCACGATTTGTTTCGGTTAGTGTTTAAAAACCAAACTAAAACCGACCAAACCCGATTTTAACAAAATTAAAATCAATTTTAACCAAACCCGACCCAAAATAATACAGACCCGACCCGTTTTTGTTCTTCTTCTTCACCCGTAATTTTTTTTTTAACACCAATCTTCTTCACCCGTAATCTCCGCATCGTCTTCTCCACCCATCCGTATTTCATTCTTCTTTTACTTGGGTCGATCTAAAGGAGACGAATTCCAATTTTAGTTTTGGATCTCATGGATTCGACTTCGTTTCTCGATTTCGTTTCAGGATCTCAGCGGTAAAAACTCGTGCGGCGCTGTGTTTAAGCGGTGGAGGAGACGGGAGGGAAGAGAAGGGAGATTGAGCTTGTGGTGGGTGGAGAAGATGATGTGGAGGAGGAGTCTCCGGAGACACGTGTTCGAGGGGCTCGATTTGAGCGAGATATAGATGAAGACGGAAAAGAAAGAAAGAGAAGAAGTTGAGAGGCGGTGGTTATTCTCCGGGGATTGGAGTGAGGAATTCGATGTTGATGCTTGGAGGTGTTACTTTCTTGGGGATCAGACCGTTTTGATTTTTTTTTTTGCGGATTATCGGACCCAATGTCGCCGGATTTGGATGTGGTGAATGCAGAGGCGGTGGCGATAATCGGAGAAGAAGGAATTGAAGTTGTTGATGAAGATTGAGGGAGTGTGATGATGAGGTTGAGGGTTGTGATTGGATACGATAATCGAAGAAGAAGGAATCGACGATAAACGTGCAAGATTGAGGGAGTGTGATTTGATTTTCAAAAAAACAAAATCGGGTTTGGTCGGTTTTAGTTTTGTTTTTAAACACTAACCGAAACAAATCGTGGTTTATGTGGAATTGGGTTTAGAACTTTGATTTCGTTGGTAAATAGGTTTGGAACTTTGATTTCGTGGGGAAATAGGATTCGAACTTTCAAATGGTGGAGAAATAGAACTAGGGTTAAATTTCGTGGAGATTTGTTATTATATGGAAGTTCTCAGGGGGAAATAGAACGTCGACCATGTGTTTGTTGGTTACCCTTTTGGCAAGAAAGGATGGAAGGTGTATGACATTGAGCATAATGAATTTTTGGTTTCTCGTGATGTTATTTTTCGAGAATATGTTTTCCCCTTCGCTGCACCACAGCTTACGCAGCCTAGTTCGTAAACTCCTGTCGTGGACTGTGATGAAGATTGGCTATTTCCGCCAATCGTAAGGGGGAGTAAAAATGTTGCTTCACCAGTTTTACCTACTGAAGATGTTATGCAAACTTCTACGCCTGTTTCAGATTTGAAGTTGTTGCCACCTGTTTCACATGTTCCAGCGATTTTGTCTCCAATGGTTACTACTCCTATTGTTGAATTACTGGGTCGTGGACATCGTGAGAAGACCAAGTCAGTTTTGTTGAAAGATTTCGTCTCATATAAAGGCACAAGTGACCCCATTACTCATCACGCTCCTCCCGACTTCACCTCCCATCAGGCCTCGTCAATGGTCCAAGGTAAAACCCTTTACCCTTTGTCTGATTTTCTTTCTTGCGTATTTAGCAATCATTACAACAGCGGTTGAGCCTAAACATTTTAAGGAGGCCGTAAAAATTAAGGTATGGGATAATGCTATGACAAAGGAGGTGGTTGCGCTTGAGGACCTTCATACTTGGGACATCACTGACTTACCACCTAATATAGAAGCTATTGGAAGTCAATGGGTCTTCAAAATCAAGTATAATGCCGATGGTAAAATCGAAAGATAAGCTCGTCTTGTGGTTCAAGGCAATAATCAAATTGAAGGTGAAGACTATGGCGAGACCTTTGCTCCTGTTGTTAAAATGACAATTGTCTGTACTCTTCTCCGTCTTGTCGCGGCTAATAAATGGGAAGTCTCCCATATGGATGTTCATAATGATTTTCTTCAAGGGGATCTCAATGAAGAGGTCTATATGAAACTTCCGCCAGGTTTTCGTCACAAGCATTCCGACAAAGTTTGTCGTCTTCGTAACTTGTTGTATGGTCTTAAGCAGGCTTTGCGATGTTGGTTCAAAAAGCTCTCTGATGCGTTGCTTAAGTTTGGTTTTGTACGACGGGCTATCAGCTCAGTGGTAGAGCGCGCCCCTGATAATTGCGTCGTTGTGCCTGGGCTGTGAGGGCTTCATGCTTATGATGATTATTCGTTATTTTCGTATACTCGCGAAGGTATGGAGATTTGGGTTTTGGTCTATGTTGATGACCTCCTCATTTGTGGAAATAATCCTTACATGCTTCAAAAGTTTAAAAATTATTTGAGTCGTTGCTTTAAGATGAAGGACTTGGGTCGCTTAAAGTATATTCTCGGTATCGAAGTGAGTCGAGGTGAAGAAGGGATCTTTCTCTCACAACGAAAGTATGCCCTGGACATCATTGCTGAAACGGGTAATCTAGGTTGTAAACCAGCTCTGACAACTCTCGAGCAAAATCATCATCTCGCGACCGTGGATAGTCCGCTTCTTGATGATCCCACTAAGTATCGCAGGCTTGTTGGTCGTCTTATATATCTTCTTAATACATGGCCTGAGTTGTGTTACTCAGTTCACATTTTATCTCAATATATGCAAGCTCCAAAAGACGCTCAATGGCAAGCTGCTTTACGTGTGGTTCGGTTTCTCAAAGGTACATTGGGTCATGGCATTTTACTTAAGTCGAGTTCAGACTTGTCTTTAACCATCTATTGTGATTCTGATTGGGCCTCTTGTCCCTTGACACGAAGGTCTCTTAGTGCGTTTGTTGTCATGCTTGGTGGTTCCCCTATTTCTTGGAAAACTAAAAAGCAAGACACAATTTCTCATTCTTCCGCTGAAGCAAAGTATTGAGCCATGACTACTGCTCTTCGAGAAATTAAATGGCTTCGTAGTTTGTTGAAAGAGCTTGGTATTGATCAATCTGCTCCAACACGCTTCTTCTGTGATAGTAAAGCTGCTATGCATATTGCTGCTAATTTTGTTTTCCATGAACGCACCAAGCACATCGAGAATGACTGTCATGCATATTGCTGCTAATCTTATTCTTCGCCACAATCATCACATCGAACCCATGCTTTCTCTCTGTGGAAGAGTTATCCTCAATAGTAACATCCTCCCATGGATCACATCTGATGATATGGTACCATTAATAGCACCGTTTTTTTCCAATAAATGAGAAATATAAAAACAGCAAATCAATACCTTCAGAACCGTTATCAGCATTTCTTCTTCTTCATCAGCCACTTCTTCTTCTTCATTATCCACGTTTCAAGATCTAATAATAAAAGCTGATTTCCAGTCGGATCAGTAGAAAACATGTAGTGTACACCGCATAGATATCCAAAAAGCGGTCTCCTCCCGTGAACACGCTTGTGAAAATATAAGAATTGATTTCCAGCTAGTCCAAAGCTTTGTAGCGCCACGGTCATGTTGACTGGCAAATCTCATCCTTGTTAAACACAAAAATAGTTAAACAGTATAACTTAGAGCTAACCAAAACACAAAATAAAAAAAGAGTTAAGATGTACCAGTATATCTGAGATGCAAAACCTCCTTCTTGGTTGATCCATGAGATTCCAAACATTAAGATCAACATAGCAAGAGGAATCTACGTAGAACAAACCCGATGTAAGAGGATCAAGAGGGTCTCTGATGATGGGAATGTCATTGGCATTCCAGAAGATTGCTAGAATCTCATCAGCAAGCTGTGAGAAACCTCTGCGAAGAAATGTTGAAGATGGGCAGAAGCTCTTGGTGAGGGAAATTCTGAAGATTACCGTTGAAGAACTCTTCATCTTCCTCAAAATGATGATGATCATCTTCATCTTCCTCAACATGAAGCTCATCATCTTCATCTTTCTCCTCAAGAACCTCCTCATCTTCATCTTCATCCTCAAGAACCTCCTCAAAGAGGTAATGAATCAGTGCAATATATGAACGACTAGAACTGCAAAAACAACAACAATTAAGTTACTTATATGTAAAAGGAAATAATGCAAACAATAAAGACAAGATGTTTAGCTTACAGTCGATAATCCCTCTTGCATAAAACTCTTCCATCATAAAGGAAATAATGCCAACAATAAAGACAAGATGTTTAGCTTACATTCGATAAACCCTCTTGCATAACTCTTCCATCATAAAGGGATTACTCTTCCACCAAAGCCTTGGAGATTGTGGATAGTCATAGGCTGAGGCAAAAACTATTGAGGTAGACCCTTTGACATATCATAAACTATGAAAAGATAAGCAAGATATTGNACAACAATTAAGTTACTTATATGTAAAAGGAAATAATGCAAACAATAAAGACAAGATGTTTAGCTTACATTCGATAATCCCTCTTGCATAAAACTATTCCATCATAAAGGAAATAATGCAAACAATAAAGACAAGATGTTTAGCTTACATTCGATAAACCCTCTTGCATAACTCTTCCATCATAAAGGGATTACTCTTCCACCAAAGCCTTGGAGATTGTGGATAGTCATAGGCTGAGGCAAAAACTATTGAGGTAGACCCTTTGACATATCATAAACTATGAAAAGATAAGCAAGATATTGTTGTGATTGTTACAATACAAGATACATGAAAAGAAAACACTAACAACTAATAGGTCGTAGGTACATGATAGTACAAGAAGAAGAGTATAACAACTCAAACACAGAATCAAGCTCAAGTTTTGAGTTTTGATCTACGTAAATGAATTTTTCATTACAAAATGTGTGCTCTATATCTGCACATCCTCAATTTTTTTACGAATCTAAAATCTATATGCAGGTGAAGAAACATGTTCCATTGCTCAATCATTCAAACATATAGAAACATCAGTCGCATCAAAGTTATTGAAAATATGTAGACAGAGTTATAAAGTTTATGAAACAGACACCATTGTGACTTTGTTGCTTCCTTTGTGTTATGAAAATGATTCATTAGATAACCTAATAACCGAACTCAGCTCTCTTCGAAAGATTTAAAGGATAAAACGCATCATGTTAGTATATATATATTTGTTTTTATTTTCTTTTCTTTTTTCCCTATTGGGAATATGAGTGAGTTTTATTGTCCTTAGTCTTCTTAGTTTTGAGTTTATTCATAGTGTAATGTTCTTTCATTTTTTTATTTGATTCTTTGTTGTTAGTGTTGTGAATAATGAACTTCGAGGAAGAGATACAAAGTCATATTTGTATATTTGTTAAAACATTTCAGAGCACTTATAAAATTATATTCTTTAAACTAATACAATTATATTTTTTCTGTATATTTAATAAGCTAATAAAATACAGACAAAAAGAAATTCTGTTTAATAACATATATTGAAAATACAAAACACAGTCTTCATGAAACAAAATAAAAATCTATAACAACACTTAGTACGAAATGAATGTAGTATAAAGTAGGCTAATCACCTGAAATTTGTAACTTATTTAATTCTTCATTAGAAACAAGGTCGCCTTAATTCTCTCCCAGACACGAACCCCGAGGCAGTTGCCGCTCGACGTTTTCCTCACAAGAATGCGTCTCAGACGTCGTCTCCTCTCCAGCCGCCTGAGCTTCTAGATCCCCTGAATCCGCTTCTCCGACGAGCTGCCCCTGGTTTGTCCGGAAGCTGCTTCTCCCATCGTCGCCTCTGTTTTCCGACGAGCTCGACGGTTTCTCCCCCCATGGCTTTGTTTCTGCAGATCTGCTGCAGTGAATGCTTCTCACCTCCGGATCCTCCAGATCCGGCAAAGGCTTATGGCTCTCCGGCGCCGCCGCTGACGTCCTCCTTGAATCCACCCGATCCACCAGATCCCCCTGACCTGCCGGATATCCGTGGACCTCTGCTACCACCGGATCTAACCTTTTATCCTCAGTCACCGGCTTATTCCTCTGCTCCGTCGGCTGAAAAGCCATTCTTGTCGCCGGATGTTCCAAGCTTCGTGGTTTTCCGTTCTGCCACAGTTGTGTTTGTTATTACCGGACAAGGGATTTGCTCTGGTTTTGGTCTCTTCAGATTTCGAGCAGCCACATCTCTAAGCATCCGCTATGTCCAAACCCTCGAAAATCTTCATTTACTGCTCCGCCGTCGGTCAAATCTCCACCGCCGAGACTCCTCCCCTCCACGGCATGACCAGCTGCGCTCCTTCGGATATGCACCACCGTCCCTCCTCCCCTTCGGTTCAGCCACCGGTATCAGCTGCCTTTGCCACCCTCCCAACATGCTCGCTGCTCAATCTTCCAGGAGAAACGATTGATCGAGCCCAATCCTCTAAGTGGGCTTCTCATGCCATAGATTCTATCCATATCTGGCCAATCCCCCAGGCCTAAATATGTTGATGGCTTTCTTGGTCATACGATCGAGATAGTCACGTCTACTTCAGTATTGGAGATGGCGATTTTAGCAAACTCCTCCATATGGAAGAGATTCTTGCTACCTACATCTCCTCTCGGGGAATGTTTTCTACATCTCCCCATGCTTCGATCTAGCTTCTCTTTATCTGCTGCCGCGAGAAGCCTCTCTGTCGCTGGCACAGAGTCTTTTTCCGGCGATCTAAAGCTTTATCTCTTCTCATCCTCATCGTTATCTCGTTTCCTCTCCCTTCATCTTCACGGCAATATATATGCAAGCTCTCTTTGGGTCAGACGAATCCAAATAGGAGCAGTTTCTCTAGGTCACTTGCGATGACACTTGATGGCTTTGAGCGCTTCTCCGATTCGATTCCAACTGACTCTCCGACCAGCCACATCGCTCAGCCTCCGCTGCCACTTTCAAACAGTCGGTTATTCACCACCGAGAGCGGGCCCCTTCTCTTGTTGTCCGTCTCCTCAAAGACGTGCAACAAATCCGGATACCCTTCAGCGTGGGCCTGGCCCAATTTGACGGCGCGTTTTGCTAGTCTGGTTCTTCTTCGGTTTCACACCGTCGGCCCTCCACTAATTCAGTTCAGCCACCGTCAAAAGCTGCCTCCTCCACCCGCCTCCTTTACCCCTCTTCTCATTCGATTCAGCCATCGTAAAAAGCTACCGCTTCCATCTTCCTCTGCCGCTCCTTCACCATTTCGGTTCAGCCATCGTCAAAAGCTGCATCCCCCAAACCTCTCTCTAAGAGGTGTTTTACTCCTGAGCTTCTTGCCGGGAAACCTTATGAAGGTCTTTACCGACTTGTCTTGTTGCGTAGCGGTCTGCACGGGACCAGAAGAGGCAAACAAGATCGCTTCGGCGAATCCCGGAGGTAGAGTTTCAGTTTCAACGTCACAAGTTAAGGTGACAAATTCCAAACATTCCGGTTTTGCCGTGAATCCTCTATCGGCGCATTTGAGCTCAGCCTCAAATTCGCTGTTATTTTATCAAGTTTATGTTTTTATCTTTAATGCTTGCATTTGGACTATTTTAGCGAAAGATGATGCTTAATTTCAAGAACAAAGCCAAAAAAAAAAAAAAAGATTATATGTGATTATTTTCCATTTAATTTTAATCAACAAAAGAGAGAAAAAACTCAAAAAGCACACAAATATATTCAAAAACTAAGAACACAAGTCACAATAAAGATTCATACATCATGGCGTAAATAAAACAGTGATACATAATACTGTAGAAAAACAATTACACAGTTAAAGAGACTTTACAGCTAGAAAACGAGGATCCTTAGGCATGAACTTCTGGTTTGCATAGACATCCATATAGTCTCCGAACACAAACTTTGGATACTTCTTCTCACTTCCTTCCTCCGCAGCTGCCGCTGCCGCTGCCGCCGCTGGCCCAATGGCCGCCTTGTACGACGGATTGTAGTAGGAAGCTATGGACCTCCGGTTTCCTTCCTCCCTTGCCAACACCCTGTGCCATGCGCTCTTGTACCTACCAAGCCCATTTTAGTTAAAATCGGAATGGAAATATGACACTAGGAAATGCTCAATCCGAATAAATCAAACAAAATTGAATTTTTATTTAGTTTAAAACCAAAAAAAAAAAAAACAAGCCGAACAAAAAAAGATATTACCTTCCGTTGCTAAGAACTTCAATCTGATCACCAGTGTCGATAACAATGGCGTTAGGTAGCGGCTGAACATCGATCCACTCTCCATCTTTCAACACTTGAAGGCCATCGTATTCATCGTCTTGGAACATCAAAATGACACCTCCTGCATCAGTATGAGCTCGAAGGCCATTAACGAGCTCTGGATGAGGACAAGGTGGGTAATGGCTGACTTTGGTTCCGAAGAAAGCTGTCTCTTCTCCATCTTCCATTCCTTCGTTAAATGCTTTCTTTATGTAACCTTTAGCCAATCCCAAATTCTCATCCATCACTTCCATCATCTTGCTCGCTAGCTTCCTCACTTCTTCTCCGTATTCTCCCATCGTCTCTCTGTTTTTTTTTTTTTACAAATAGAAAACATAAAGTTATGACCTTTGAATCGAATGTGAATGATTTTGAGGTTGAAATATGAGAGGTAAGTTGTTTACTTGAGGCCAGGAGTGTTGGATGGCCATTCATTTTGGTTATGGTCTAGGAGAGTGAAGACATCTTCCCAGTCAACGTTTTCAAGTTTCTCGCCAGAATTTTTCTGAAGCAATTCGTCGAGCAACTTCACGGGAGTTGAGGTCTTGAATGCTTCTTCTCTCTCTGTTTTGTAGCAATCCGAGCATAGCTTCTTCACCTTGTTCAGAAGCTCCAGTGGAATCCCATGGTTCACCAGCTACACGCACACATACACAGAGATAAGCTCATAAGAACAGAGAGAGAGAGAGAGAGAGAGAGAGAGAGAAAGTTCTGATTTTTGTTTTTAAGATCCGAACCTGAAAAAATCCCCATTCTTCGCAAGCTCTAGCGATTTCAGACAGTGTCTTCTCTCGTTCTTCGCCATTGATCTTGGAGAAATCGATCACAGGAATGGCCATTTCAGATCCGCAAAGAGAGAGAGATGTGTATTAGGCAAAAGGCTCTGTTTTTGGTAAGTCAAAGACAGACTCTGTTTTGTAATTAGATTTAGTTGTGAATATTATGGAAAGCTTATGCCTGTATTTATACTATTCTCAGATTTTCCCTTTTTATGGTTTTTTTTGGGTTTTCTGCAAAAAAACAAAAAAAACCATTACGTGGATGGTCAATCCTCCACCTGTTGGTCAAACCGTTATACAACCCTCGTCCGTGTATAGATTTTATAGTCCGTATATCACCGTGTAAAAATTACCAAAACGACGTCGTTTTGGACGTTTTTTAAAAACATAAATAATGCAAAAATGATGCTTGAACTCATAACCTTTAAATTAAAACCAAATACACAACCATTATGCCACAACAATATTTGTTTAAATTTCAAACTTAATTATATATATTTAATCTTATTCACTATCAATAATTTTTTATTTCTCCATACCTCAAATCGCGTAATCCCAAAAATAGATATGTTCTTCTCCGTTTTCGAAATTTGATAATCCTCCGATGAGATCGCGGTAAACCCAACCCCTAAATCGTGCAGCTGAAATCGATTATGTTTGTAGCCATGGGAGAAATTTCATGGTTTTCCAACGATGAGAGGATCTGCACTAGTTGATTTGATTGTGTTCCTGCTTGTATCTCCATTAGCGCACGGTCTCAAGGGATATGAAATCTCCAAGTTCTCTTTATTGAATCTAATCTATGTGGCAATTATGTTTTGGATTAATGCTGATATGATGTAACATTTTTCCGTCTAAAATTTGACATCTTGTTCAAGTATAGTGTTTTTGAGGTTTCTGGATTATGCTCTACTTCTTTTGAATTTTGCAATCCTTGTTCTAAGCAAAGTTGATGTTTATGATTTCTTCATAGAATCTGGTTATGTATTGATTAAATATATATAATTAAGTTTGGAATTTCATCAAAAATTGTCGTGGCATAATGGTTGTGTGTATATCCCTTTATTTATATCATGAGTTCAAACCTCATTTTTTGAATTATCTATGTTTTTTTTTAAAAACCTCCAAAACGACGTTGTTTTGATAACTTATACACAGTTATATACATACTATAAAATCTATATACGGACGAGGGTTGTATAGCGGTTTGACTGGTGGGTGGAGGGTTGACCAGCATTTTTCTGAAGTGAATGGTTAACTTGCAAATCTGATCCACATTATGGGTTTTTTTACCGAATACCCTTTTTCTCTAAATTATTAGATTAATATGTCAACTGTTCATTTTTACGCTATGTTGATGTAGTATTTATTTTATTGTTAAGCATTGCTACATCGTTAAATCTTACATCTATACTATTAAAAAGGGTATACATTTTGGGACCAAACAAGAAAACCTTCATGTTATGCTATTTTTTATTCGGATAACTACTATTCTGGTTG
>PKMM01037154.1:83791-256307 GCA_002933915.1 Eutrema heterophyllum
ATGGGTAATAGTCCGAATGGATAATTAGGTATTAAAAATATATTTAAAATAAAATATTGAACTGAAAATATATATAACAAAATGGATCAGAAAATATGGGTTGCTAAAATTACTAATTTTGAATCATACGTATCATACCAAAAATATTTTTTTCCATACAAAATTGAAAACATAAAAACAAAAATAAATAAAAAAATTGTGGCATGCCCTCGTTGTGGATTAAAATTTTAGAAAACTATATAATATATTTTATACCAAAAAAAAAATTGTTAACACATCTCAAACTTACATCCACAAATACATTTTGTCGAAAAAATAGAATTAAACATCTGAAAACAAAAATTAAAACTTATCCCCATTCTAGGGCGGATTAGAAAAATATTATGTCAATATAATGAATTTCCGTTACTTTTCATATTGAACTCCCTTTTTTGGACGGATTAGAAAAAACAAATTATATCTAAACACCAAATAATTTTGTGTCTCATATGACAAAAATTAAATATACAAAAAATTATATCTAAACAAAAAAAAATAAACATAAATTAAATTACAAAATTTGATAAACAAAAAAAAATTCTGACCCACGCATTAGAATCTAGTTCATATTAAAGAAAAACTTTAATAAATTAGATGCACAAAAGTCGATGTGTTTAGGAGAATTGATTATCCTTGAGCAGTTAAAGTTTAGTCCATCTTCTTGACTTTAAAATTTTTACGTATCAAAAATCAAAATAATAAAGTTAAAGACTTTCATTTGCGTGATCGTTGGGCATTAATGATCTCGCCAGGCTTTGACCGATAGTTTTTTTTTTTGAACAAATTTTTACTATATTGATTTTTTTTTTATGTGTTTTTTGATTTTTTAATACAAGAAATTAAATTAAACCGATCATAGTTCTCCGGTTGGGTCTGGTTTAGATCTCTAACCCGAATTACATTGGAAACAAAAACCCGACTCGGACCGAAATGAGAACTGGTATAAACCGACCAACGAAGCCCTAGCTGCGAAACAGGACCACCGCCGCACAAGAAATGTTGTCGATCGAGACCGGAGGCACTTGTTGATTCTAAAAATCACACAAGGGGTAAAACAGTAAACTTAATGGATCGAATATCGTTTTATTGATTAAACTTGGTGGAGCTACAAGATTGATATATCGTAAAAAGATGACTTTGAGAACTAAGGAGATAAAAGCTGTGTTCTGAGCTCTCGGTCTCTTAGGTCTCGTAGATGATTGTGTCCCTCTGAATGTGGCGAGGGCCTCCTTATTTATAAGGTTCCGAATCGGTCTAAATCGAGAGGATTTCCTTTTCCTAGTTTCATCAGGATAAGGAAATCTTCCTTTTCTCCCAACGAAATCGGGAAAGATTCCGCAAATCTCGGAGGTCGGCGCGTTTGATTAGCGAATTGGGCTTTAGACCGAGCTCGGCCCGTCGAGTGTGATCATGGGCCCCCTTCACATGGGTTAGTCACATAGGTGAGTCACATGGGTTAGTCACATTTTGATAGATATTTGTAAACAATTTGTGTTGCAAATTAGATAGTTGTGTTTCCTTATAAATATGTGATGTAAACAACAAGGAAATAATAACAACAAGAACATATTCACCACAATACTCTCTCACTCAAATCATTTCTATCTCTTTCTCTCACTTGTTCTTAATATTTAAGCAAGTGTTCTTCATACTCATACTCTAAATTTCTACATGGTATCAGAGCACTGCTCTTGAAGACCTAATTTCCGCAAATATACTCTGTTTTTTGCTCTCTTTATCTTTCAAAAATCAGCAATGGAGAATCATAAGCAAATAACTCTACCAGTTGTTCTCCAGGGAGACAACTTTCTTTTGTGGTCAAGAACCACACGAACTGCTCTAAGAAGCCGTGGTCTATGGGAGCACATAGCTGGCTCTCAAAAGGTGTCCACGGACAAGGAGGAAGCCAAGGCTGGTGAAGGAGAAGTGGAGTCTCCAATTAAAGCCAGTTATAGTAAAGAGGATTCCAAGTGGATCCAAGAGGACCAGCTTGTTCTTGCGGTCCTTCATAGCTATTTGGAGCCATCTATCCTTGCAGCTTACTCATATGCTGAAACTGCAAAGGAGTTATGGGATACTCTCTCGGGTGTCTATGGTAATACCTCAAATCTTAGTCGTATTTTTGAGGTAAAGAAGACGATAAGTGATCTCTAACAAGAAGGAAATCCATTCAAAACTTTTTGGAGACTACAGAACTTTGTGGGCTGAATTGGAGATGCTGAGACCTCCTACCACATAACTGACTGAGATGATGGAGAGGCGAGAGCATGATCAAATCTTTGGCCTCCTTCTCACTCTAAATGGATTGTTCAAAGGGTTGATCCATCATATTTTAAGGTTTGAGAAGTTGACAGCCTTGAATGAAGTATGTATGATGATCCAAAAAGAAGAAGGTTCAAAAGGTCTCTTTCAAGGGACAAGCGAGACTGCTCATGTAAGCCAAGGGGCTTATCAACAGGCAGATAGAAGAAATGTTGTGTGTGAGAATTGCAAGGCAATAGGTCACACCAAGGACAATTGTTGGGCGTGTGAACATTGCAAGATCAAAGGTCACACCAAAGAGAAGTGTTGGACTCTCTATCTGCATTTGAAAAACATGAGGCAGAGAGGCACATGTCAGACTTCTAGAGGACGTGTTGAGGTTACCAATACTAGTGGTGATGAGATGGTTAGGAAGTCGGACCTGGAAACCTTCTTCAAATCCATCACAAAGTTCAAAGAATCCAGTAAAAGCTTATTTACATCTAAAGCTCATAAGCCTATTATAGTTGATTATGGTGCTTCGGATCATATGATTAGTGATGCTAAGCTGATTAGTAATGTTAAACCTCACTTTGGAAATGTTACAATTGCTAATGGGGGGGGGGGGATATTCCAATTAGAGGAATCAGAAGTTTAGAACTGTTTGAAAGGAACACAACAGCTATCTATATGCCTGAATTCTCTAATAACTTGGTGTCCATTCAGAAAGCAACAAAGGACCTTGATTGCTTGGCTGTGTTTAGCCCTGACAAGATGTGGTTTAAGGATAATAAGTCAGGAAAAAGGATTGGCGAAAGATGCGCCAAGGATGGTCTCTATGTTTTTAATAAAGTTGATAGTGTTGCTGCCTCTCGTTCAGCTCTAAGTTCGATTTCCTCAAGTTCAGTTTGGCATGTTCGTCTTGGTCACCCACAGTCTAAGGCTTTCCATCTCACCTTACCAAACCTGACTCAAGATCATCAAGAGTGCGAAGCTTGTATTCTAGGAAAACATTGTAGAACTGCTTTTCCAGAATCATCTACGGTCTATGATGATTGTTTTAGTCTTGTTCACTCGGATGTATGGACTGCACCTTGTGCTTCTCGTGATCAATACAAGTATTTTGTTTCCTTTATTGATGAGAAATCCAAATACACGTGGGTGACTCTTATGCCATCAAAGAGTTATGTATTTGAGGCATTTTCAAAGTTCTACAACTACGTGTCTACACAGTTTGGAGCTAAGATTAAGGTCTTAAGAAGTGATAATGGAGGAGAATACATGAGTGGTCAGTTTAAAGAGTTGTTGGGTAAAGAAGGGATTGTTCATCAAATATCTTGTGCCTACACTCCTCAGTAAAATGGAGTTGCAGAACGCAAAAATAAGCATCTTATGGAGGTTGCTAGGACAATGATGTTTGACAAAAGTGTCCCAAAGCAGTATTGGGGAGATGCAATGATGATTGCATGCTATTTGATCAACAGGCTGCCAACCAATACTCTTGGTAGGGTGTCTCCATACGAGGTATTAAACAAAACTAAACCAAGTATTGATCATCTTAGAGTATTTGGATGTGTGTGTTATGTGTTTGTACCAGAAGTACAGAGGAACAAGCTAGAGCCCAAGAGCATAAAATGTATAATTGTTGGGTACTCCTCTACTCAGAAAGGGTACAAATGCTACAATCCAGAAATAAGACGGGTGTATGTGTCAAGAGATGTCAAGTTTAATGAAGAAGAAAGTTATTTCAGTGAAAAGAATTGGGATAACTTGAAGGATATGGCATCTCCTGGATTTGATCGAGCTTCTACCCTAAAGTTCATACTCAATGGTCTTGGTGAACTGATAGGGCAAAATGAAACACCCACAGCCGAGTCTCATAATGAGGAAATAAGAAATAACAATGTAGAAACCTCCACTCAAGAATCGGCTACAACTGGTGAAGAAGGAGAAACTCAAACAAATGGTTCAACTTCGGAAGCTGAAGATTCTGAAGAAGAGAATACTCAAAAGGTTGCACCTCCACCTCTTAAAAGGAGTGAAATGATCAAGAGGTTGCACCTCAACAATCAGGCTGTTGGTCATCCTATTCAAGCCTATTGTTCAGTTGCTCATCTTCCGGAAGAGCACCAAGTTTTTCTTAGCAAGATTAACCAGAACTCAGTGCCATCTAGCTATGAAGAAGCGTGTATGAGTGCAGTTTGGGTTGAGGCTATATTGAAGAAATCGAGTCCATGAGGAGGAATGATACTTGGGAGATGGTTGATCTACCTAATGACAAGAAACTTGTGGGCTGTAGATGGGTATATACCATTAAGTACACAAGTTCTGGAGAAATAGAAAGGTACAAAGCTCGGTTAGTAGCCAAGGGATCCACTCAGAACTATGGAGAGGACTACACAGAAACTTTTGCTCTATTAGCAAAGCTTCACTCAGTACGTGTTCTTCTCTCTTATAGCTACTAATCTTAAATGGGATCTATGGTAGATGGATGTTAAAAATGATTTTCTCCAAGGAGAGTTGGAAGAAGAAGTATATATGGCACATCCTCAAGGCTTTCATGATGTAGCCAACAGTAGCAAAGTATGTAAACTCAAGAAAGCAATATATGGTATTAAACAATCTCCAAGAGCATGGTACCAACGATTGAGTAGTTGCCTCCTCGAGAAAGGGTTTCATCGATCTGAGGCTGATCACACCTTCTTCACCACTCTAGGGGAGAAAGGTATTTTGGTTGTGCTCATATATGTGGATGATATTATCATCACAGGTGATAACATTACTAGTGTGGAGCAGGCAAAAACGCTCCTAAAATCTTCATTTGACATCAAAGACTTGGGAAAGCTAAATTATTTCCTTGGAATTGAGGTATTATCTGAGACATGAAATATTGGTTCAAAGCCTGCGAAAACACCAATTAAAGATAGCTATAAGGTTGTTTGTGAGGGGGAGCCACTTGAGGATGTTAAGCAATATCAAAGAATGTTAGGTAAGTTGATCTACCTTACCATTACGAGACCAGATATTTGTTTTGCTATGAATCAAATAAGTCAACACATGCAAGCTCCCACTAAGCATCATTGGCAAATGGTTGAACGGATCCTGAGGTACTTGAAAGGTACACCAGGTAAAGGCATATTAATGAGTTGCAATAATAGCACAGAAATCGTTGGGTATTGCGATGCAGATTGGGCCGGTGATAGGGTGGATAGAAAATCCACCACAGGTTATTGCACGTTTGTTGGAGGAAACTTGGTTACTTAGAAAAACAAAAAATAGAAAGTAATTTCAAGATCAAGTGCTGAAGCTGAGTATAAAGCAATGGCAAGCATTACTGGAGAATTGGTTTGGCTGAAGAATCTACTTAACGATCTTGGAGTCAAGTCATTCGAACCAATGACTCTACATTGCGATAATCAGGATGCAATACACATTGCCTCTAACTCGGTATTTCATGAACGGACCAAACATATTAAAGTAGATTGCCACTACATTCGGGAGAAGGTCCAAGCAGGTATAATCGTTCCAACTTATGTGAAGAGTTCTGATCAACTTGCAGATATATTCACAAAGGCGACAACGTCAAAAGTGTGTGATGAACTTCATGTCAAGATGGGCTTATTGGATTTCCACCAGCCAATCTTGAGGGGGAGTGTTGAAATGAGGCAAAGAAATGAAGTTGAAGCAATGAAGAGATCGGATCGATCGATACCTAGTATGGATCGATCGATCTAAGCTGATCAAACACAAATTTGGACAAAGAGCAAACCTTGATCGATCGATCCAACTCTGCGCACATTTCTTGGATCGACCAGACTTGCTGGATTGATCGATCCTATCTTCTGGATCGATCGATCCAGGCCCAGATCGACCGAGCATTGTAGCAAAACGTGCATTGTTCATCCGTAAGAGTTTTTCTTTGTGTAGTTGCCAACTTGTGAGTCATAATTAAGATAGGCATTTGTGAGTCATATGTGAGTCACATATGTATGAGTCACATGGGTTAGCCACATAGGTTAGTCACATATGTGAGTCACATGGATTAGTCACATTTTGATAGATATATGTAAACAACTTGTGTTGCAAATTAGATAGTTGTGTTTCCTTATAAATATGAGATGTAAACAACAAGGAAATAATAACAACAAGAACATAGTCACCACAATACTCTCTCACTCAAATCATTTATATCTCTTTCTCTCACTTGTTCTTAATACTTAAGCAAGTGTTCTTCATACTCATACTCTAAATTTATACACTAAACTCACCTCCAACAATAAGCCTCCTCCCCAATTCGGGGAAGGAGTCCTTGAGTTCGGCGAAGTTCATGGATAATTTTTTAACTCGGTTGGAATTGAGATCGGTATCTTGTCTTAGTCGTTTGAGCTTATGTCTTTTAATAAGTGATCTTCCTTGGTTGTCTTGATACTGCCCATACGTGAAACGGAGATCGCTTATATCTTATGGCTCGATCGCCTGGTCTTGTACGGCGAATCTCGAGGAATCCCGAGCTTGACAAATTGTGAACTCGGCAAATTTTGAGCTCGGCGAATCTTCCTTGAGAAGACAGGTCGCTTCAGTTTCTTTAACTGCTGCAGAAATCGAGGGATTTTGTCATGATTACTTCTCTCTCCATATATTCGTTTCGACTTCTTCTAACTCTTGCAGTCTACCATAAAAGGTAAACCCTTCTCTTCTCTCTCTTATTTTTGCTTTTTCTCTTCTAGGGTTTCTTTTCATTTTTCGATCGAATCCGACGATATTTACGGCTCGGTTTCTCCGATTTGCTTAAAGATCTTTGGGTTTTTGTTATGTTCTTCGCCTGCTCCTTGCAATTCCTTCATCCGTTCTTTGCAGTTCCTCATTTTGCCCTTTGCGATTCCTCCGTAATTTCTTCAACTGTTCCGCGCGATTTTCCGGTTAGTCTTCCGCGATTTCTTCTTCCATTCTTCGCGGGCCTTCATTTGTCTTTGCGATTATTTTTCGTTGAATGCATCGATATGGGATTGAATCGACGATTCTGTTAATAATTACAAGGAGGAAACTGAAAGACCGCTTCCTGTTTGGCATTTGTTGTTTAACTCAGTTAGCTCGGACTCCTCGGATACCATTGTCTTAGTGATGGAAGAACAAGCAGATGAATCTCAATTAATCTGTCGCAACTTGTGCCGCGCAGCAGCTCGGGCTAATGCCCAGTATGTGATTCAAGTTCCTGGGCTTCGTGATCGAGATAGCGACGAAACCAGCGCTCAACGTCGGTTTGATGAGGAAATGAATCCTACGGTCAATATTAGTAGGTCTGTGCCGATTGGGCAAAACGTGGAAGTTGGTAATGTTTTGGCCGAGGTCGACGAGCCTCGCACCCTTGGTGGGCATAGGCGTATTCCGTTTAGGCAGGTTGGGAACGATGAGGCTGGTACGAGTAACCCCCAGGTTCGATTCCGTCCTCCCCAGGTTGAGGCTCAAATCCAATATGATGCCGAATATGCTGCCAGGGTCGAGAGAGAGCTGATTGCTGAGGATGAGAAGCGAGCTGCCGAGCAAATTTTCCATGATGAGGCGTTAGCTACTCAGCTATCCATACAAGAACTCGGAAGAAAGCGTGCTCAATAGGCGAGTAGTGACGTTCCAATTGATAATGCTGAAGTCGTTAATGTCAAGGTCGACCCTTTAACGGGCAATATAGAAGGGGCGACTCGGGCCCTATTGACTCCCATGATTGTTCGGCCGCCAACTGTCGGAACGACTTGCTCTTCGATGGACGCAATCAGCGATCTGATTGAGTCCCTCCATTTCCCGGGTGACGTGTCTGTCACGCGGCCTGGAAGGAACCAACGACCGTGGGATGTTCCGGAAGGGCACATCTGCGTTTATGAGGATTGGTTCAGGTCATGCGGACTCAACTTTCATTTGCTCGACATGCTGCTTGATTTCTGCAATAGGCGGAGAGCTGCGATTTGCCAGCTTAACCCTGCGAGCATGGTCAATATAACGGGACTCCTTTCAATGGGAGCCGAGCTAGACGTCATGGTTTCTACTCGGGTACTTGAGGAGTTAACCTCCATTAATATAGCTGAAGCCAAACCTTGGTATTTCTCAGCAAAGATGAAGCCGGGCTACGATGTAATCACTGGTCCAAAGCCGAGCAAGGTTCATGATTGGGAGACGAAATACTTTTTCGTCAAAGTCGATTCTGTTTCTGTGTCCAATCTGGGCATGAATTATAGGAGAAAATGGAACCAAAATATTGGTAGTTATTTATCCTGCTTACGCCGAGGTCCCATGCTTTATTTGTTTATGATGTATTCCTTTCTTTTGTAGTTCGGAATCCTACTTACAAAAAGGTATCCGAGCACTAGAAGGCGGTTGTTACTCGGTTCAGGGAATTGGGACGAACTCACTGGCCAGAGATTCACTGAGCTCGTCTTGCTGCGAAGAACAAACCGCAGCGTTCTAACACTAGTTAGCTCAAAATCCCCTAAATCAAATTTCTGCATTGTTTGCTCTATCTCTTTGACTTGTCTCATTTATGTAGTTGCCAGAGGATCTTCTTGCAGTTCCAATTTATTCTGTTAACCTCGATGAAACTATACTCCCCTCAGTTCGGAGGGATGACGATGTTACCCGGGGTGATGCTCCTCCCGAGGTCATCCAAGTCGACAAGGTCAATTCGGCGATTGCTGAAGAGAATAATGACGCTGATCAAAACTCTCAAATCGGCGGAGGTTAACCCACCTGTTAACCTTGAAGAGGTCAATCATAATGCTGGGTCTGAGCTGGCCGCCCGTACTGATGCGGTGCCTGCGAGCACCAATTTGGAAGTTCTTGAAGTCGTTCGTGATGGCGAGGACGCTGAGCCGTCGAATTACTCAAGGAAAAGGAAGAATCCGCCAGGTCGGTCTGAAGGGGAGCCGGCTGGTTCCCAAGGTCGGCTCGAGGTGCATGAGAGAGACGATGTTGCTCTTGTTACCAATGTTCCCGAAGCGACTCCGGATGAGACGGCCGATCCAACTGTCGGAGTTGAGTCCTCGAGAAGGCGTAAGAAACGGAAGTCTCTTACCGCGGAAGAGGTTAATACTGTGTCCTTTAACTACAAGAAGGACACACCCTTGATAAACAATCCAGCGTCGTGTGCCGAACTCTACCATCAGTTTAAAGTCGGTATTCGTGGTCTCCCGATGCTGGACGAGCTCCCAGAGATGGAGAAATATATAAAGCTTGCTCGTTCCAAGGCTCGGGTAAGTTATTTATTCTTTTATATTCAGTCTGTCTTGGTTGAATTCATGGTCGAGGCGCAGACGAATGAGATCATCCGGTCGCTTGATCGTAAGTTGAAATTGGCGATTCGGGGTGCCAAATACTCCGAGAAGATAAAGGAAGAACTGACCAAGGCGCATGCCAAAATTTCGCAGCTGGAAGAGGGAGATGTTGCTAAGAGTCGGGAGCTCGCTGTGAAGGATCAGGAGCTTGCTGCTTAGGATCAGGAGCTCGAGGCCCTCCGAGCTGAAAACGAGAAGATGAAGGCCGAGGTGCTCGAGGCCAATAATTCACTTAGCCGCATGGCTGTTAAGAAGCGGAAGGCTGTAGATTTCCTGAAGTCTGAGAAAATGAGGCTTAAGGCTTCTCAATCCATGTGGGTGACTAAGGAGAGGGACCTCCGAAGGGAGATGGTGGTCAAAGTAAACGCTCGCCACAAGAAGATAAGGGATTACATTGCCCGGCTTTATGCGGCGAATAACAGGCAGCTCATCTTCAGTCAGGTTACTGGTACCTTGACGTGCCTGAATCAGCTCGTGGATGGGAGGACTCCTATTCCCCCGGCGACGCTTGATCATTACGTGGCGAAAGAGAAGAAGATGATGGCCGAGACGCAGGCCTTGATCCTTGAAGAGCTCGAAGATGGAGACTTCAAGATATCTCTGATCTCGGATACCGGCATTCCCCCGGGTCCGCAGCTCGGTGCTGAAGGCACCGAAATCCCGGTTGGTGTTAACGAGTGTGGTTCCATGGATTCGAGTATGGGCCCGGGAATGTCCAAGGAGATCAGGAGGCGCGAATCTCCTTAAAATTCCTTTCTTCTCTTTTCTTTTTGTTAAGGTCGGTGTCCAATGAGGCTTTTGTCGAACTTCTGCTCATGGTGGCTTTTTGTTTTGTAATTTGAACCCTTTGCTCGAGGGGGCTTTTAATCCTTTACCCAAAGGGTGTTTAGTGAATTTACTTAATCGATTCTGATTGTTTTTTATTTAGTCATTCGACTGTTATGCGATTTTTGAGTTTGGTTTGGATACGAACTAAGGCGTTAGGCCTTTGGTTTTGTGGAAGCAAGATTGTTTGTTAATCCGTGTAGGGTCGTAAAATGATACGATCCTCTCGAATTCTCCACGTACCAAATAGGTGTCGTACATAATACGGTCTTAGCCGGGGTATGTTAGATGAACTCAATTTTCGATCAACTTGAGATCGGCGATTGCTGAAAATCGGCTTATTGACTTGCGATTGTTGAGAAATCGGCTTACGAAATTTGCGATTGTTGGGAAATCGTCTTATCAAATTTGCGATTGTTGGGAAACCGACTTAGTTTTGCGAGAATGTGTCGTTTGGCTTTATCCCGAGAGCTTAGCATGAGACTGCGAAGGTTTACTCATCTCAAGATAATCTGGGTCCCTAGATCGAATCCGAGTGTGCAAGGTAATTCGGCTTATTTGGCTCGGATGGTTTGAGGACGAATTTTAATGCGGGTATTATTCCCAACTTGTGCGAGATGGATCTCAGCTTTATAATTGTTTGTATCCCTGAGGAGTACTATCGATCGTCTGGCCAGGACGTCGATGTGTGAAACCGCGATGGTTTTACATGCGAACTAAGGAACTTAATTTTGACTTAGTCATTTTGGATTATAACGCAAACTAAAAAGTTCGGTTTAAAAGATACAAACCGTTTGAGTTCGGCGAGCTGCGATAGCTCGGCTTTGAATTTATTTAGTCTTTTCAGACTGTAATGCCAACTGAAAAGTCTGACTTTGAAAGAATACCAACTAAAGAGTTCGGCGATCTGCGATAGCTCGGCTTTAAGATGGTATAGATTTGATAAATAAATTTTTATTCGAATCATAGCTGGACCCGAGGTGGGTTGCCTACGTACCCTTTGAAGGGATCAAGCCATTCGTAATTCATATTACATCATAGATAGTAGTAGCTCAGTGAGCTCTTTTTTTTGCTTTTTCTTTTTTTTTAGCGTTGAGTCGGACTAGTAGTATAACCGTTTGAGGTTCCTGGAATTCCACGATCTCGGGATTGGAGTTCCATCCATCTTCATAAGTTCGTAGACGCCGGGCTTGACGACGCGCATTATCTGGTAGGGTTCTTCCCAGTTAGCACCGAGTTTGCCGGCGTTTTTCTCTTCTGTGTTCTGGTAGACTTTTCGAAGAACGAGATCGCTGTCATGGAAGTGTCGTCCACGGACCTTTTTGTTATAGTAGCGTGCGGCTAAGTTTTGATAATTCTGGATTCGGAGCAGTGCATGTCCGCGCAGTTCTTCACGCGTGTCCAGATAGTTAAGGAGCATCTCGTTGTTGAGGTCAGGATTTCGGGTCAGCATTGTTCGGGGTATGCCTGGAAATACCAAACTCGGTTGGGCATAAAGCTTCTACTCCGTATGCTAAGGAAAAGTATGATTGCCCATTAGATCGGCGAGGTGTAGTGCGGTGGGACCAGAGAACTCCGTCTAACTCATCGGCCCAAAATCCATTATTTGTATCAAGTCGCTTTTTGAAGCCGTCGATGATGGTCTTATTGGTTGTTTCGGCTTGGCCGATCCCTGGTGGGTACCTCGGCGTGAAGAAACTTAGGCGAATTTTCCACTTAGCACAAAAATCACCGAACAATGTCGAAATGAACTATGGTCCATTATCTGTGACGATCTCGTATGGTACTCCATGTCGGCATATGATGTATTTCCAGACGAATTTATTGACATCGAGATCATGTAAAGAAGTCGGTCATGACCAGGATGAACTGCTTCTGGTTTGTAGAACGGCGAAGTGGGCCGATGATGTTCATAGCCCATCGCATGAAAGGGTAAGGGGCTGTCGAGGTGGTGAGTAGCTCGGTTGGGAGGTTTATCATTGGGCCATGTCTTTGGCACATTTCACACTTGGCGGCGAATTTCTCGTAGTCCGCTAACATCATTGGCTAGTAGTAGCTTGCCTTATTTATCTTTAAGGCCTGAGAGCGACCTCCGGAGTGATTTCTACCGTCGCCATCGTGTACCTTACTCATGATCTCATGAATATCCTTACCAGCGGCGCATTTCAGGAGGACGCCCGCCGTGTTCCATCGGAATAGCTCACCGTCGAGAACGATGTAATGGGCAGCCCGCATTTTAAGTCGCCGAGCTGTCTATCTATCGGTCGGGACCGTTCCTTCATAAACGTACATTTTGATCTCGATAGTCCATTCTTTGGGTTCTGGTTCCTCTTCGGCCTCAATGTCCATAAGAGCATGGAGTCCTTCAGATATTTCGTCATCCTCATCTGACTGATCTCGTAACTCTGGATCGTTTGGGATGTGTCCGGTTTTGGTGTTCATGTTGAGCTCGGGATCCGGATTGTTCTTTGCTTTTCGTGGTTTGGTATTGATAGCGGGATGTGTCTCGTAGTCACGTCTACGTGTGGTCATGTTGCAAGTCTCGGCTGGTTTGATGCTTGGTCGTGAGATGCTTTCAACCGGGATTGTTCATCGGAGATGAGGGTCCGAGCTTGAGGGGAGAGCAGCAAGGGCATCTGCAAGGGCATTTTCTCCACGAGGTATCTTGGGGAGATCGAATGATTGGAATTCGATGGCGAGTTCCTTTAATAACTTTGAGTATGCGTCCATGCGATCGTTCTTTGCGTTATACTCTCCGCTGTATTGGCTAGCAACAAGTTGTGAATCGCAGAATGCTTATATGTGTTTTGCTCCAATTGCTTTGGCCAATCGAAATCCGGCTAGAAGTGCCTCATACTCGGCTAGAAGTTGCTTTCTGGAATTCTAACCGGAAGGATTGCTCTAAGATTTCGCCGTACGGGGATTGTAGGCGTATGCCGACTCCTGAGCCTCGGTGTGATGATGAACCATCGACGTGAATGAGCCATTTTCTGCTCCTGGGAGCTCGGTGATAAGTGATTTTTGGATCGATCCCGGGCATATCTTCGATGGACCAGGCGAAGGTCGATACGTTTTTCTTGAGGAAGTGAATGAGGTCGTTTTTGATCTTTTCGTTTAGTTCGACTCCAATACCGACACATCTCTTGAGATTGAGGTCGTCGATGCTAACTTGTATGATGGATTCTCGCTTCGGTGAGTCGGGATCATTTTTCTTTTTTAGCAGGTGAGTTGGAGTTGGGTGCGAACTGATCACGCATGTGCGAGGTGTGGTTCTTAGTTTGCACTCTTTGATGGCGCACAAACGAGACATTGATTGGTTTCCCCTAAGAGTGAAGATTATGTATGGTGTCGGGAACTTGATGCATTGGTGGTAAGTTGAGATGACGGCCATATCCTTCAATGTCTGTCGGAAGATGACGTTGACTGAGCTCCCAATGTCAACCAAGATCCTTTCAACAGTAGCGTCGCCGATGAGTAGCTCGACGACCAGTGGGTCGTTATGGGGCATGTGGAGCCCAACAGTGTCAGCTTCTGTGAAGGTTATAGGCACGCCACTTTCTGGAACTCGGTTGTTTCGCTATGCAGCGATCGCTTCGCGGCTGTGTTCCTTGATTGCCTGAACTGAGTAATTGCAAGACTCGTTTGCATCCATGATCATGTGAACCCTTTTCCGGGCTTTCGGGATCGTATGATCTTCAGGTTGGTCTTCACGATCATGTTTTGGCAGATCGGTATCGGCGTTGTCCTTAGCTTATTCGGGGTTGTTATCCGTGTTCTGCTTCTTTGTATTGTTGCAGCGAAATCTGTTATTAGATCGGGGGGCAGTCTGGGGTGAGATCTCACCATTCTTATAACCTCGAAGTAGCAGGTCCCTGAGGTGTCGACATTCCTCAGTACTATGACTCTTCCTTTTTTGAAATTTGCAGTATAGTTCGGTATCGCTTGCAGGGTCTTTTGGATCGTCTTGTTATTCTCCCGGCCTGACCCAAGTATTCCATGGTTGTTGTGAATGAATGGCGCTTACTTGGTGTGTCGCAAGTCGTCGCTCAAATTGAGATCGCAGGCTTCTTCCTTGAGCTTTTTTTTAGGTTGGGGTTGTCTCGAGAGAACGTACTGCTTATCCTGGGCGGCTTGTTCCTCTTATACGACTTTGTGCAGGGCATCCTCCAGGGTTGGAGGTCGGTTACGATGAATTTCCTTGTGAAAGGCCGACTGATACCATGTTGCTTTGTAGAGGGCTTCAATCGCGGCATCATCATCGATAGTGCAGTGGGCTACTACCGTCTTGAATCGATCCATGAAATCTCGCAGCGGCTCGGTTGGTCCTTGCTCGAGGGCCCATAGTTCGGCGTTCTTGATTTTCTTCTTGATGAACATGGTAAAGCGTTTGAGGAACTTGGTTGTGAGTTCGGTGTAGTTGTTGATCGAGTTTGCTTTGAGTTGCGAGAACCAATCAAGCGCGGTCCTGCCAAGGTTTTCGATAAAAAGTTGGCACTTCGCATCATCTTACTCTTCTTCGGTTTGGAATTTGAAGCGGTTCATCATGATGCCAAAGGAGCTCATGAAGTGTCGGGGGTCCGACTTGCCTTCGTACTGCGGGATCTTGATTCTTTCAAGCCGCCAGACTGGGATGTCAAGAACCCGTTGTGTGAATGGGGTTTTCTGTGTCTCCTGGATCACACGGTCGATCTCGGGTGCCGAGCTAGTGGCTTGGTGAAATTTGGACCTCATGTCTTGAAGTTGGGCCTTGACACTGTCGAGTTCGTGATCCAGGGATGTCTGATCAGTGACGTGAGTTTCTTGATTACCGGTTGATCCGGAAGCTGGAGGTCGGATGGTGGTGTTTTGACGTGATTCGAAGCATACGTTTCGAAGGAGATCGGTGAGTGTCTCTTCACTGGGTCGGAAGGGTATTTGTCTGATCTCGGTGAGTTTATCACGGAAATCTGTCTGAGTTGCAAGCAAAGAGTCGAACCGTTTGTTGTTTTTGTTGGCGAGTTCGCCTATTTGTGCTGATAGAGCTTGGAAGAGGGCGGCTTGGTCGACTGGAGTTGGGGTTGCGGTAACGGTTACTGGCAGAATCAGCGTCGGTGTACCGTCGCTTCCAGTGGTCGGGTTGCCATCCTTTGGGACGGGGTTGTCGACCCCGCTATTCTGGGCGTTTAGCGTCGGGTTGATTGGTGGTTCCACCATTATCGAGCTTAATCAACAAGATCTGAAAGTTTAATGTTTTGCTTAGAAAAAACGTCCCCACCGACAGCGCCAATTGTTGATTCTGAAAATCACACAAGGGGTAAAACAGTAAATTTCATGGATCGAATCTCATTTTATTGATTAAACTCGGTGGAGTTACAAGATTGCTAGATCGTAAAAAGATGACTTTGAGAACTAAGGAGATAAAAGTTGTGTTCTGAGCTCTCGGTCTCTTAGGTCTCGTAGATGATTGTGTCCCTCTGAATGTGGCGAGGCCCTCCTTATTTATAAGGTTCCACGTCGGTCTAAATCGAGAGGATTTCATTTTCCTAGTTCCATCAGGATAATAAAATCTTCCTTTTCTCCCAACGAAATCGGGAAAGATTCCGCAAATCTCGAAGGTCGGCGCGTTTGATTACCGAGTTGGGCTTTAGACCGAGCTTGGCCCGTCGAGTGTGATCATGGGCCCCCTTCACTTGGTTCGAACCATCGTAAACCGGGATCAATTGGGCCGGTCTCGGTTCAAACCGGGTTAAACCGGGGAGTGCTAAACTCACCTCCAACACTACTCACCACCAAACCCAGGTCGGAAACGCAGAACAGGACCTCCGCCACGGTGGAACAGGACCACCAATGCCAACCAAGGCAAAAACCGGCATGGAAGCGATGACAGCTGAAGACAACCACAGAGAACACCTTAAGATACTCCACGGGGAGCACGACTGCAAGGGGGAAAGGACTTTTAGATGGGGAAGCCACCGGGAAAATTCTGCCGTCCGTATCTCCGTCGTCCCCAAACGGATCTACTTCACAGGCGGCGGCATCCGGAGGATCTCCTTTCGCTAGCCCACTCGCCACCATAACACCCCCACGACTTCAGATCCGCTGTCGCTGACAAGCCGAAACCCTAACCACCAACACCTTCAACATAGACGCCGCAGAGAGAGCAAACAAGAGGAGGAACACCGCCGCTTCACGTCCTCACTGAAGCATATCGAAGAACCACCACTGCACCGACTCAAACCGCATACCACTTTGCCACACCACCGCAGAGCCATGGATTATGTCGCCAATCTTCGTCGGAATAGAGCTCATCCGCACAGATGAAGCGTCATCAGGTGCAAAAGTAAGAGGCTTCTCCCTCGACACCGACGAGAGGCCGAATGCCGGAGAAAAACCTCTGAAACGAGTAGATTTAGGAGTCGCCGCCGCTTTGTTTAGGTCATCTCACTCGCGCGACTTCACAATTATATTTGAATTATGTTGGTATTGACCGATAGTTGCGCAACCAATTTCACCGTTAATTTCAGTTTAGTAACGGAATTGGTAAAAGACTACCATAAAGAAACCATCTCGCCAAGGTGTGCTATGAAAATAGTCATCTCAAAAGCTTTCGATTCCGTGCAATGGAGTTTCTTATTGAATACACTTGAGGCTCTAAATTTCCCGCGGGAGTTTATTCATTGGATCAGACTTTGTATCGCCACAGCATCATTCTCAGTCCAGGTGAATGGCGAATTGGCAGGTTTTTTCAAAAGCGAGCGAGGTCTACGACAAGGATGTGCGTTATCACCTTATTTATTCGTCATTTGTATGAACGTCTTGTCAAGACTCATCGAAAAAGCAGCTATAGAGAGACGAATTGGGTACCACCCAAAATGTAAGATTCTAAACTTGACTCATCTTTGCTTCGTTGACGATTTGATGGTTTTTGTTGATGGGCAAAAGCGGTCTATAGATGTAATTATAAAGATTTTTTAGGAGTTCGCATTGATTTATGGGCTCAAGATGAGCATGGAAAAGTCTACTATGTACCTAGCGGGATTGACAAAGAGACAACAAGAGGATATAACCACGGGAATACAATTACCAATGGGTCAACTCCCGGTTCGGTATTTGGAGCTTCCACTATTAACTAAGAGAATGACCTCAATGGACTATCTACCTCTCTTGGAAAAAATAAGAGGTCGATTTAGCTCTTGGACAGCCAGACATTTGTCTTATGCAGGACGCATGCAGCTGCTAAAATCGGTTATAGCAAGCATCACAAATTTATGGATACAAGCTTTCAGACTTCCTAATGGTTGTATAGAAGAAATCGAAAGATTTTGCTCAGCTTTTCTATGGTCTGGACCTGAACTTAAATGCAAGGAAATCAAAAGTCAGTTGGAAGGAGATATGCACCGCTAGAGAGGAAGGAGGTTTGGGTTTCAGATCGCTTAAAACATCAAACAAGGTTAGTTGTCTGAAGTTAGCGTGGAGAATAATAGCATATAAGCCTTCGCTATGGGTCTTATGGGTTAAACAAACCTTGCTTAGATAGAGTGGACAAAAAGAATATGGTTCTCAAAGGCAACGCCAAAATACTCGTTCTTGTCGTGGCTAGCAGCAAAAAACAGACTATAAAGAGACCGAATGAAAACGTAGAACATTTCTCATAATTCAACTTGCATCTTATGTGGTATTGAGGAAGAGACAAGAAGTCATCTCTTCTTCGAATGCTCGTTCTCAACAAAAATCTGGGTTCCACTAATACGAGGCTTACTTGGGATGGAGCTCACAACAAGCTGGGACAGAATCATTTCCATTCTTCACGGAGGTAACTACCAAAAAACAAATCTGTTTTTTGATAAGATATACCTTCCAAGCTTCGATCTATCACATTTGGCGAGAGAGAAATGACCGTCTGTATGGAGAGCCGCCAAAAACATTTGATCTGATTTATAAACTAATCGACAAGAATGTTAGAAATCGCCTACATTCAATCCGAAAAACAGGGAAAGAAGGGTACGAGAACGGATTGTTAATATGGTTCTCAACTCGTCTTTAATCTTTTGCATTTCTATTATGTAATCTCTTCTACAATTAATCTTCTATAATCTTCTAGCTTCTTGTCCACACTCGTTGTAAAACTGTTTTTTTTTTTTTGAATAAATTTTACATTTGATTCCAAAAAAAAAACCTATTTTTTGTTTTTTAAATAAAATAGGGGATAAATTATTCTGTAAATAAAATTAATGTGGTAGCAGTGTCCACTAAAACTATCTTAATTTTTCTTTTAACGTGAATGGTTTAAGATATTTTGTTTAATTACTGTCAAATCCGAGTTTAAAATTACATACTTCGATTATAGAAAGATTGTTTATGTTTGGTGAATCCTTTACAAATATTATAAAAAAGCTAATGGATTTAAAGAGTAGATCAAGAATTCGAAATATTTTATTTTGGAATAATACAAATAATAGATCAAACCAAAATTTCTTAGTTCTTAAAAAAAAGGATAGTTAAACAACGTGATCAGGTCTCGGACAATAAATTAACCATTTGCTTTTTGGAATTTGAGATCAAAACATAAGCGAAAGTCTGCACTGTAACAAAATAATTCTTTCAATAAATTATAAATTTGTAGGGGTTAAGCCATTACTTAAGTTTACTCCTCTGTGAAATTGATCTTTATCCTTAGGCCTCTTCACGTTAGATTACGATGAGTATCATTCATACATGATGATGATTAGTTAGCATAAGAGACATAGATATGGGATTTTTTTCTTATAACAATTAACAATATTATAGCTTATATTATGAGTTATGAACGTGGAAATTAATAATAGGCTAGCGAAATATCCATAATAATTAATCGACTTTGTTTTCATGGTACGTTGACAAATTAGGGGAACATGGAGGATATAATTATATCAAATACCAATGGTAGAAGAAAGAACATTTACATTTTTTGTAAAGCTACCAAATATAATAGTAGAAGATAATTTTTATATTTTTGTCGTCACAGTAGAAGATAATCAACAAAGTTATATAGTGGAAATAATTGTCAGTACAGCACAGCCATCTCTGCTGTACACATGAGCAGGTGATGCCTCTTTTTTGTCCTAAACCCAAATCTCAATGCCTTTGTCTGAAATCTGAATACGAGCACACTAACAAATTAAAATATATTCTACTTTTGAATCATATGTAGTGATATCAAAACAGATGTTAAGATCAATATCACAAATATGATCTAAATATCTAATCATCTAATTTTTTGCGAATTTGATTTTTCGATCAAGTCGGTAGAAAATAGGTTATTTAGAAAAGTTGAAGCAGTTGACTGTTAAACACATTAACTATCGTTATATTTGTTTCTTAATGCACTGACGTACTTCTGGAGTTGTACTTTAATTGTAACATAAATAAATTTGTTTATTCCGTTTGGTTTTCTTTAAGTTTTGACATTGGATTCTATTTTATTACTCTCTCCATTTCATTATAAACGGTGTTTAATTTTTTTGTGCACAGATTAAATAATCATTTTATTGTTTTCAAAATTAAAACATCAATTATTATCTATCTAACTATATTTAACTAATGATGAAATGAAATGTAGAATATAAATAGTCACAAACCACAAAAAAAAACATGAAAACATACTTAATTTAAAACAACTTTTGTCCTACGACATCACTTATTTCACAATTAAGGGAGTATAAAGTTGACACTAAGAATTAATGAAAATCATTTCATAATTGTTAAGTGGCTAAATGGTTTGTTGTGTGGGTTGAAGAAACATGGTTCAAATTGGTTATACAATTAGTAACTGTGTATATTTCAATAACAAAAATATTATACTCTCTATGGAAGTTAATGATTCTGAAAATAAAGTATTCATAATTTTCTTTAGACTAAAGGCTGAAGTATGTTTCTAACACGAATTTTTAAATCATGGAAATGCATATCCCATATGTCGGTGCATGTGTGTTGTGTATATATAGTTTTAATGTATATGAGTTTTTTTTCTTTTATATACATATATGTATACTCTATATGATACAACGAGAATAATCATAGCTTGTCAACTTGTCATAGAGTTAGAAATTATATCTTAATTATTTGATTTTGCTAGAAGTTTTTTTTTAATCGGCTTGGAGTTTATTTATAAAACAAAAGTAACAAATAAGAATAGGGTAACATGGGTAACTAGTATCAAAGCCTAATAGTAAGGACTAAAAGATACTAAGATTTAATCCAAAGGAACCAAAGATCGCACTGACCGACACGACTATGTTCCAAGCATGGAACTGCCTCTGTGCATCACGATGAACTCTCTCATTGAGCCAAGCTGGGCCACCAATGGATAGGTAAGATTGAAACCTTCCATCTCATGTGACACACTTAAAATTTCTTGAATTTGATGATTTGTTAGTTTAAGAGAAACCTAACCCAAACGAGGGAAATCTATAATACAATTTTAACATAGCCGGCGGAAAATGAAACCCCCAGATACATAGCCGGCGGGATATGAAACCCCCGGAAACTAAGTCGGCAAACACTTCGAACGGGCACCTAAACAGACTTCGGAGGAGAGTAGCCACACCGGAAAAGCAAGGCCGCAAAAGACAGCCAAGCCAAACCGACCTAACCTCACCACTGAAGGCCACAGCAGAGCAGCTACGATGAGAGGAAGTCGTGAATCCACCACGCCCACGCCGGAGACCCGTCCTTTGGGACCCCTGAAAGCAGCCGCAGCGCAGATACAGAACCGCCACCCACCCAAGATATGCCGCCTAAGATCATAGAAGCCAACGAATCCTAAGCATGAGCCTAGCACGGGAAACCCAGTCGAGAGAGACGCCGACGCCACACACTCCCCCGGGACGAGCCACCGCGTAGATCCGCCGGAATCCAAACCGCCGAGCACTTCGAAGAAATCCGAGAAGAAAAGAATTTGTAATGAAAAGAAAAGATCATGAAAATAAAGAGTAAGGCCCGACGCCGGCGCTGAGGGAGCCACCGGCGCCGAAAAACGAAGATCTAGATCTGAGACCTTTGGCGGTTAAGACGGACGAATTTCGCTTTTGGATTCCCTACGCCTTGATTTTGCTAGAAGTTATGATAGTGGTTTGTTATATGGATTTCTGTTATTTGAGATTATTAATAGGGAGAATTATTTCCACTTCATGATTACAGATTAGTTGATATATGATTAATTAAAAATGATCATCTATTTGCTCCCACTATTTCACATGCAGACAGTCATTGAACCACTATAAACCCTAAAATAGTAATTAACTAATATACGTGTATATATATATATATACCAAACATGCAAACAAATATTAAAGCAAAGCATAAACTAAATCCCAAGGACCTTTCTTTCCAAAGTAACTTATAATAGTTTTAGTTTTCTGATTGATAAGAAGCAAACCGTCCACGCTCACATGGGACTACACTTGGAAGTGGTGTTTGTATTAATAAAGGGTTTGTTAGGTAATTATCTTTCATAGTTTTATAATTAAAAAAAAGTGAATCATTTATTTATCCAAATGCATTCCCCCGTGCCACTGTTTTAGTAGGATCAACGAAAGTAATAATACTGACAACAATATAACTACTAAATTTGTTTTCAAAAACAAATTGATACATAACAGAAAAAAGTTAAGAAAAGAAAGAAATATTGGATTAGTCTTGAAGGACAATTGAGTGAATCACATGGTGCTGAGTGTCTCTTTTCTTTTATGTTGCAGCAATCGAATCTATGGACTAAAAAGCTCAGCTTAATTATAATATCTTTGATCGTTATAAGGTAAATAAAGTAGTGGCCTCATATTGTATACGTACGTACCAATTTTTATTTATATCAATCAGTACATGCTATATTATCCGTTGAAAGAAATTATCCACCGACAAAAAAATACCATAAGAAAATAGTAGTATATTTTAATTTTTTTATCTAATTAATCAGTTACTTTTTATCACTATAAATGTCCGTTTATAATGTTTTTGCGTGTATAATTTGTATTGTAAATTTTGTTAATACAATTAATATCATGTTCAAGTATGTCTTCACCAATTTTGTCTTAGTAAGTTTTAATTGTATAAAAAAAATGTAAATCAACATTCTTTATAAAGAAATCTGTAAAACAGAATATCATAATAAAAAGACCATTCTAAATAACCAGCTTAGTTCAGTGAATGAACATCTTCCTCGATAATATATGAGGTTAATTTGACGAGAAAAAAGAGCTAATTAAAGCTTGTAAGAACTAATGTCGACAGTGCTATAAATCCTCAAATCTAGTGGACATACTACTTATATTAATTTTTTTTTTTTTTTAAACATTATTTTCTTGGTTTGCTTCTTGGCTATGTGGTGTTAACTATTTTCCATCGTTGTATATACTTCCGGAGAAAATGAACATTCACTAAATGTGCTTACTCCGCAAAGTAAACAGTGAGACGTGGTCGGTTTCGTTTCCATATATTTTGGAGCAACTAATTGACCATATTAACTTATTATTACGTCTTCTTTAACCGTTACCGACATTTTTTGGGGATCTTCACTTCATATACCGACTCCAATTATTCATTATTTATAAACCCGAATTTTTTTGTGTGAAAGTGAAACACACAAAGATAACATTAATTATTTCATCCTGGCAAAACTATAATACAAAACAACGTATATTAAATCTTGATCCGTTACCTCTATTACTAAAACGCATTCTGAGATTAATTTCATTCGATACTATTGTATCTAAAAGTGCAATCAGTTCTATTAGTTTGAAAGTGTCAATTTCGAATCAAATTCAGATGTGGTGTTATATTTCCAAATAAAAGTTATTAGTATAACTACAATGATACGAGTGAAAATCTGTTATGGTTGATTACATGTCTAACATCTAGTATTAATTTGATGGTTAAAAATAAAATAAAATATTATAGATATGAAGCGTATGATGTATGCAAATCAAATTGAATGGGCACAGAATCAATGTACAATGAAAATATTCCACGTCATGGTCTTCGATTTTTGGCTTTCCATCGACGCGGAGGAGCCAACTTCAAATGCAATTTATTGCAAACTAATTAACTGCATTATCAAAAAGTCAAACTATCTTTTTAAATAATCTCTTTCATCCATCTTCACGTTTCAACAACTTCGGATTATATTTTATAACTAAAACTTAATCATCTTTTCGTTTTATAACGCGTCCATGTTAAATTTAAATTTCAAAACTACCGGTTTGATTTTAACCCAAGAAAACCGGTTTGACTGAAAGCAAGATTTGATTCAGTTTCGTTAATAATAATTCGATTTTGTTTCTCAACTATGGAAGCATGATGAAACAGAGAGTACTAGTTCTTTATTGGGATTGAAATATCTGTCTGGTGTTCGCATCTCTTTTTATATTGTTAATCTCTCAATTATAGGAATGTCTAGTCATGAAAGCTTAGAACACATATAGTAGAAACGTTATTAAAGTTACATACTTGATTTATCTAAGAGCGGATAAATATAGGTCTAAATTGATCGAACATTATTATTACTCACCATAAAGAAAAGATTAGCGACGATAGAAATGAAAACAAACAATCCCAATAAGACTACGTACTATATATGTATTACTTGAGAGAAATAAAAGGTATAACTTGAGAGACTAGTAACCAACCAGTTACTGATAAATCATTGGACCAACTATTTTATTTGTTCCTCACATAAGCAACATGATCCAGGAACGTTCGAACAAAATGATATGGGGAAGTACGTACTATACGATTATTAGAAAATGAACATTTTTGAAATAGTAAATCTTGTAACATGCTTCATCATTCATCAATTAATATACTACGTACTAGGTCGTTTTTGCTTGGTAAAACGACAGCTTTCACGTATACTACTAGGTCGTTTATGCTTCAAGTAAAAACGACAGCGTTCGATATCGATATCTTGCTGCCCTTGACCGCAACTGGTCCGTGAGGGTATATCTGTAATATTGGCGATGAACATGTGTGTTTATGCCATAACTTTATGGTAAAAGCAAGTCCCCCCAATTTCTCTCGATCTCCTTTGTTGCGATTTGCCGGTCTTGGAAGTGGAACTGTGGCAGTGACGAGCGAGAAGAGAATAGAAGAGAAGATCTGATCTATTAGGGTTTTTTTTTAAGGTAAATCATCACACATTCTTCAATCGTGGAGAGTTTTTCCGTTGCTTTCTCGTTTTCAGACCAGCAAAACTTTTCGATCAAACTCGTGTGTGATTGGTGTCTCATAATTTGACTGTTTGGTTAGGATTTAGAACCATGGCGGGAGCTGGAACGTCCATGCTGGGCTCTCTTCTTGTGTTTACAGTGATCCTCTCGGTCCAAGAAATTTACAGAGGGAAGCTAGCTTCTTCAGAGCTGTTCACGATCCTTGGAGGATTCACCAGCTCTCTCCTCTTTTTGTTTTCTCTGACTGTAAGCTCCTTGCGATGCTTTAATTCGCTTACTCCCACTTTTTAGAATTCTCCTCGTCTTCATGGAAATGCACCCCCTTTACAACAAGCATGTGCCAATATTGATCTTGTCTTAGAAATTTGAGACCTTTTTTTCTTTTAGAATTCCTCTACATTGTTAACTTACAGCTTCGATTGATTCGGATTCTTTACTTGCACTTCATTAGCAATTTCCAGGAATCTTCTGGCATGAAGAGTGACTGGGGTGCAGGTATGCTTCTTCTTAGAAAGAAATTGTTCTTGCTTTGTCTTGAAATCAACACCATTGAAATCGGAATTGTAGCTAGTTTGCTTATCGGCTGGCTACTTTTGTATGTCTACCCCATTCTGTCTTCCGGTTCAGAAGTTTGAGGACTTAGAAACCGTAAATCCGAAATCTGCATCTTATGCTTGATGTGGGTAGTAGGGCTGTTTCCGTTGCAGCTTATAATCATAGAGAGGTCATCTTTTTAGTTGTGTTTATGTTCTTGGAGAAACTGAATTGGTGTCTTTTATAATATCATATCATATGCGACCTGGCACATCAAATGGTTTGTATCATCTCTTTAATTTAATATCTCGTGTATCAAAACTATAACAGTAGCTGGTTTCAAATTCAGTCACAACTTTACAACAATTGAAGTGGATCCTGAGCAAATCAGACAAAACCCGCAGAATGGTGGTACAATACAACTTACCACACAGCCATCCGCAGCACTCCCTTTGAGATCGTCTATGGTCAGTCTCCTCCAACCCATATGCCTTACTTCCCAGGAGAGAGTTCTTCTCAGGTTGTTCATCGCAGTTTGCAGAAACGAGAAGAGTTGATTAACATGATGAAGTTTCACTTGTTACGGGCTCAAAACAGAATGAAACAATATGCTGATTCCCACAGGTCAGCTCGTGAATTTCAGATTGGTAATTACGTCTACTTGAAGCTTCAACGCTACATGCATCATTCTCTCAAGAACCGCAACACTCCCCACAAACTGTCTCCACGGTTTTATGGGCCTTTCCTGGTTACAGATCGTATTGGTTCACAGGCTTACAAACTTGCTCTGCCTTCTGATGCTGCAATTCACAATGTCTTTCACGTGAGCCAGCTCAAATTCTGCCCCAACCTACCTGAATCTCCTCCTACTCTGCCTCAGTATCTCACAGATGTGGGTAACTCAAAAGAACCTGAGAAGATACTCGAGAAAAAGATGGTTAAAAGACATAACAAGGCAGTGACAAAGATCTTGGTCCAGTGGAAAGGGTATACGCCGGAACAAGCTACGTGGAAGTTTTATCAAGATTTCGTGGCTAAGTATCTAGAATTCCATCCTTGAGGACAAGGATGATCCGAAGGAGGGAGTATTGTTACAGTATCATCGACAACTCTCTGCCTTAGCTATTTTCAATCTATCTTTATGCAATTCGGTTTAAATAGATTTTCTCTTGGTTTAATCGGTTCTGTCGATAACCGGTTGAGTTCTTTAATTTGTCGTTTTATGAACATCACACTAATATGTAAGGCCTACAGCCATTAACTATGAGATCAATCAGAAAATATTCTCTTCACTCTCTCTTTTTTGCTTTACGGCTTAATGACGTACAGCTCCATTGTCACAAATCACAAATTCATTTTTATGATCTTAGTAATCTCTTCTATCCATTATTTTCGAATTTCTTCATTCAAATCTCAATATTACAATAATTTTTAACCTTTTAAATTTTACCATTTCAGTTTGTTTTCACATATCTTAAGCTCCTAAATTTTTGTATATGTTTTGTTTTTATATTTTTTCGTAAATTTTTGTTTTTATATTTTTTTCTCTGCTTTTTGTCGTTTTTTATTTTGAAAACTTATTATCTCTTCGATTGTTTATATTTTTTTTTTATCAAAGCTATCTAAACTCTAGCCCGAAATTTGATTTCATATATAAGCATGATCAAGTATCGTCTATAAAACCCAATAAGCCTGTTTTCACCGGAGAAGGATAAGATTTTGCATTCTTGCTTTTTTGAAGCATAAAACTCTTCTCTATAAACCAACGGGTGTTGGTCGAGTGGTGTTGGACTGGCTATGTGGCCGTCTGCCCCCGGCTTCGATTCCCGTTGGCCACCCGGTCATGTTATTAAAGCCAAGTCTTAGGTTTGCATGAAAAAGAATTCAGGGCCGAAAGAAGATTAGTATAGATTTCTCTATGGACAATCTGGATACTTAGCCACGAAATAGCCCTAAGAAGTAAATTTAATGCTATTTTCAAAAGATTTAATATGAAGAGCCCTAAGAAGTAAATTAAGAAAAATAGCATTAAATTGCAACAAAATACCATAATATCAAACGATTGGTTCATCAAGTTGGAAGTCAATACCCGAACCAGAGTCAAGTGTTTTTCAAACCGGAAAGCCCGGTTCAACCAAAAATGTCATCATGCATTTCCTTGTATTGGTGCGTTCTTGACTCCCCCAAAAAATTTAATGCTAAATTCCTGATTTGCCCTTCACACAGGATTGAATTACCACCGTTATCTACTAAGTACTAACCATATAAAACCTAAATCAGCTTCAAATTAGTTTTAGCTGCACTATTTACCAAAATACCCTCCAAATCATCTCCTAATTACCGGCGGCGATCACCAGCTGATTTCTTGTTTGGGCACGGCGGAGGAACCGGAGCTTTCCAGGGCGGAGGTTATCTGTTTCACGGTGGAGCAGATACGGTTGTTGACGGTGGAAAGGCTGAGTCTTGCGGTGGCTACGTTGCTCACTAATACCTGTATCCCAACAGTGAGCAAGCAGTACGGCGAATTGACGGAAATGCCCTCCGGAGGATTCACGGGAACAACGGAGAACCCGTGGGGCAAAAGAGGAATACTAGAAAGATCCTTGCCGTTCAAAACGAGCTGGACGGCTTCGACGTCGACGGTGGAGTAAACCACAAGACTGCCGGAATTATCAGTGCAAGTTTCTTGAAGCATCGATTCTACCTGTAAGAAAAAAACCGAACTTTAGAACTAATATTCGAATTTTTGATTGATGGGTTTTTGAAAAACACTAACATTGATACGAAGAAGAGAGATGCAATTTCCGAGATGAGATCCATTAGCGATATGGGAGACTTCTTCAAGTGTATTTCCATTGAACAAAATCTCCAGATTCAGGAAGAACAAAATTTCAATCTCTGATTTTCAAAATCTTGGATCAAATGAAACAAGAGGAAGAAGATTCTAGTTTCATCTTTACCTGAGAGCGATGATGATCGTCGCAGAGAAGATCAAAGATTTGATGATGAGAATAAGGAAGAAACGTGGTGGAGACGGCACAAAGAGCAACACCACCACAAACTTTCCTGGTCGTGATTCTCACTGTGTCTTGTGTTGATTCAGACAATGCTTGTCCGTATGAACCGCTAATGTTCAGACAGAAAATTCTCACCATTCTCTGCGACAGCCTCATCAAGTTCCTCCTCGCTTCTGCAGAGGGTATCACTGAAGAAAAAACAGAGTAAACAAAAACGAATTCACATTGATTTTGGAAGTTTTAGGTTTACTTGTGGAACAAGTTATACCTCCAAGGTCGGTAATGTTTGTAGCCATGAGACTAGCCATCCTCTCACATTGTCTCTTCAACACTGATAACCACCGTTCAGAGCCAAAGGCTACACCACTCTTTACATACTCTCTAACCGCCTCGTGCTGCACGTGCTTCTCCTCTACTTCTACGTGTTCTACCCACGTGACCTGAGAGTATCCGTTAGGTATATCTTGAATGATGCAACCAGAAGGTTTTCTGCGGTATTGATCAATAGCAATAGTAGTAGCTAAAGCTGGTTTGATAAAACCGCGAAAGCTATCGATCGGGAAATCTACAACCACCCATTTTCCTTCTTCCGCCTTTTGCTCCACATACCGAAGAAAATAACCTTCCCTTGTTGGTACCAATGAAGATAGTCCTTGTAACTCTGCATACATCTTTTTTCAATAAACAAAAAAAGTACTCCATTTATTACAAGAAAACGTATTGATAAGATGACTCTTCTATATGTTGCAATTTGGTTACTCACCAGAAGAAGAGAACTACTTGCTCCAGAAACTCCAGAAGAAATGATCTGAATCGTTTTGGTTCTCGACACTATTGAACAGAACATTTCCGACCATTTGTCCTTCAAGCAAAATTTGAACACATTTATGTTACTTATGAGTTTTAAAAAATGTAATTCAAGAAACGCATTTGACTTTTTTTCTTACTGCATCAAGGAATGCGTTGACGAGGGATATGCTATTCATGAGGACAACTGTGTTAGCTCTTGAAGCTTCTCTGCGAAAATGATCATTATCCATTGGAGGCCATTGGGACATCTTCTTGTACTCTTCCTCGTTCAGACACAAACTCTCGTTGTTGTTGTCCGATATCTTCTTAGTCCACAAGGGCTCATTTGTGTCACACATCTTTGCTAATTCTTGAACACAAGAAACCGCAAGATCCATCGCAATCGCCTTTTCGTCTTCCGCAATCAATATAACATTGTTGTTATTAGTCTCCGAGAAGAAACAGGCAGTGTCTTGTGGAGAAAGAGGAGGATTCATCAGCGACGAAGCATTGCTGCATAACAGATCAAGCTGCAGCCATATAATAGCCGTTTGATTTAGTAAATAAACATCAACAGCTAGGATTAATGCATTTGAATATGTAAAATATACCTCTTGGCGAAGGCGGGAGTTTTCGAGGCGGAGTTTGTCACCGGAGCCATCACAAGAAGAGCAAGAGAGGCATTTTAGATTGGACCGAAGATTGTGATTCACTCTCTTAAGAGTATCGTTCTCTGCTTTTAGCATTACATTCTCTCTTCTTTCTTGTAGTGTCTGTTAATTTTAGCAACAATTAGAAAATATTTGTACACTTAAATGCTTAGAGATTTTTACTATAAAAAGTTCAGATCCACCAGCTTAACTTTAACATGAATAAAAAATAAGTGAATGGTTTGAGCCAGATTTTATATACCTTTTTAACCGGTTTGTTTAGTCTAATTAACCTTGTTAAAAATCGAACCAAAACAAAGAGTGATTAATTTAATAAAAGTGAAAATACCTTAATTTGGGTACGTCTATTTTGAAACCAAAACTTGATTTGTAGAGGCTGAAGACCAAGCTCTTGACTTAACCTCGCTCTTTGTTTGTCATCCGGATGAGGATTTTCTTTAAAGAATCTACAAATAAACACCAAATAATTAACAGTAATCAAACTTTGTTTATCAATTCATTTGTTTTTAAAACGGCAAGATGTATACGCTTCCATTTCTTGAATCTGATAAGCAGTGTGTCTATGAAAGCGTCTCTTCTTGGCCGGAGGAGGCTGTTGTTCGATTGCGCTATCGTCAACCGGGTCATTACCCGACCCGATAGACCCACCTGACCCGTTTTCCATCATGCTCATCATCCCATACTCTTCCTTCTAAAACCCCAAAACTAAATCAGAAACTTTTTAAAAGAGGAAAATAATAAATGTGGAGACTTTAGGGTTTTGGAAGAGAGAGAACAAACCGGGATAATGTTGGAGAAATTAGGGTTTTCGAAGGTGGTGGTAAATTTGAAATCGTGGTTTTGGATTGTTCCTGTCGGAGACGAAGACGCCGAACCGAAAATGCTGTCGGGATTAGTAACCACATGTCCTTCTTCTTCGCCTGATTTCGTCACTTGATAATCTCCGTACATTTTTCTTTCCTTTAGTAACAACAAGAAAAATGAAGAATCAGTGAGTTCGTGGAATATGTATTCTGATTGTTAAAAAGGAAGAAACAACAAAGAAGAGAAGAAAAATTTCTTTCGCTTCCTCTTTGCTTCACTCTCGTTTTTCTTTCAGAGAAACTGGAGAAGAAACAAAAAGTTAAAAGAAAAAAGAGATATCTTTCTTTTATGGGATATTCTCTTTGTTTTGTTTGTTTTTTGGGGTGTTTTGCCTTTAGAAATAAATTGAGTTTCCATTAAATACTTACCGCCGTTACCGGACCAGGAAGAGCAAACGGCGTCTGTTCATGTTTAACGGCGATAATTGACGGAATACAGATGGCAAAAAAACGCTTGTCTAACACTCTACTTTTCCTCGAAGCAAGCAGAGAGTCATATCAAATACCAGTAGACACAGTAGCCACTAAAGTCAAACTTTGGCTCTGAGTCAAACTCTGGCTCTGAGTCAAACTTTCTTCAATACGCGCCTTCCTAGTGCGTGTAATACAACCGCGTTGTTCAAAACAAGTTTAATAATACTCATTTCATTTTCCAAAGACGTGAATATGTTCCTCGGAACAAAATCTCAAAATTATATTAAATCCTATCAGAACATATATGGGATTGATGGATAAAAGCAGTTTATATATAAAATTCTGCGGCGCTTCGAAAAATTATGAATACTCCATTTAGTTTTGTTGATTCGATATGTTATTTTTTTTATAGTTTCTATTTGATCACTTTTTTGTTTCGTTGGCTGAATCTAACATGTCAATTAAAGCTAAAGCCCGAAATCTGAGTTCAGCAAAAAATTATTGGACTCGAATCTAGAAATCTAAGCCATACAAATATTGGATCTTTTGGGTTAAGGACTAGTGAGTTTTTCGGGTTGTAAACTCGAAATCTAATCGTGAAGCATGTAGAATAGGTTACATCAAATGGACTGATGATGTAATATTCTATTTTAAAATTAGAATTACGTTGAAGGTGTTTCCACATGTCATTTTAAACTTCTTAGAGATTTGTGAGAATTTTATTTTGAAAATGAGTTCCAAATAGTTTTACAAATTCTATAGAATTAAAGAGTTGATATCATATATTTTATTGTTTTGCTCATGACATACGAGAGTAAAATAGTAAAAATATTACATAGGAAGTTTGTGGACAAAACAGAATTTGGAGATGATACAAGCATAATTAATTAAGCTTGTTATTATTTATTACTCGGTTTGCAAAAACAATGGTTTAAGATACAACCATGAAATTGTTCGCCTTTTGCCTTGCAGAAGTCAGTGCAAGTAGCAATACCACAATTCGTGTCAAGTGGTAAACTTGCGTGTTTTTCATTAACGCATTTACACTTGTTTGCCTCACATTTGATCTTCGTTACACATTTCAGATGAATACAATCAGAATCGTTTTCGCAAGATTGTGCCATAATTTGAGTGCCTGTTAGAGTGAAATAATATGATATATTATATGTGATTAATGTAGTCATCATGATGATAATAATGATGATGAAAGATCACAAATTTATAATGGTGATGAATGACTAAGATATGATTAAAAAAACTTACATGTTGAGAAAAGTACAAGACCCAGGAATATCAAAGCTGCTTTCTCCATTTTTACTGAATAAGTTTGTATTTTCTTTTGTGATTTTGAGTTGTTTGTGTGACTAAGTGAAAGATTTGATGGCTATATATAATTTGTAAGCAAACCGTTTGTTTGTTTTTTTTTACCGTGAGTAATCTGTTCTGTTAAGAGTTTTACTAGTCAATATTTGCATTTTTTTCCCCCTAATTTCTTTCTATAACAATATTTTATACCTAACTCTTTATAAATGTATTTGCATTTTTTCCCTAATTTCTTTCTATAACAATATTTGCATTTATTTTTCCCTAATTTCTTTCTATAACAATATTTTATACCTAACTCTATAACAGTATTCTAATTATATCTAGTTTGAAATCCCTCGGTTTGACGATCCAAGGTAAATTGGAAAGTCAATAACTGCATACGTGATCATATAATTAAGGAAAAACAAAAATTTAGTACTAAATAGAGAGGAACGAAATGTTGAATATGAATTCGAGAAGAATAAAACATGATGTAATACTTTTGTACCTTTTGAATGAGACAAAATGAAAATAATAATTGTTTGTTCTATGATGTTAAAATAAATAAATAATTGTTTGTTCTATTTGAGATAAGAATATGTATAACGAAACGATATTAATAAAAAATATATATAATAAATATACAACTGTAAAATGTATATTTGGGGTTCAAAATTCCGGCCTAGTAAATTGGGTCTAGTAAACCTATGATAAAAAAATCCGATGAAGTCAAATAAGTCAAACGAGGCAAATGAGTAACGAGGTGACGGCTCGAGCTGAAAGACCCATCGAAATGAACATCTACGGTCAAAGAAGATTAAATGCATAATCGTTAATCAACCCAGACAAGATCAAAGACTCGTTCAAACCGGTGAGTTAAGCCGCCTAGACATAACGGTCAGAGCCTCGGACTTAAAGACCATTTATGGCGAATCAGGCGGAGGAAACAGAAACGTCAAACACGATCCCGGAGTATAAAACAATGACAAAGGCAAGGAGCCAATGACCAGATTCCAACTCTCTACACCACTCTCAACTACAATTTAGCTCTACACTCAAACACTTGTCTTTTCTTTGTTCTTGTTCTTGTAAATTTCTCGTGAGAATCACAATACTAATCCAATTTACTTCCCCAAAACCTAGTCTAAAACGCTCTCAAATCATGTTTGTTCTCATCGAGCAACAAACTCTCTGTTTATTGTTCGATAGTCATTCGGTTCTTTTTTTCTTAAAGATAAGCCAAAAACCCTTCTATTTTTATTATTTACAAATTTTGACCGTCGTATTTCTAGCTACAACAATATCAATAAATTTGTGGTTTTTATTTAAGAGAATACCATGGTTTATAATTTTTGTTTCATGTCTCATCGGTAAATATATTTTTTATCTGCATTCTATTTATATTTTCAGCGGATTTGTTGGCACAAACGAAAGGGAGCATATTGAATCAGTGATTTGGTAAAATTTTAATTTTCTTTTCCTAAATTTTTTTTTATTGGATCAATGATTTTGTAGAATGTTTGTTTTAGCATATATTAAAATTAAGAGAGAACCCTATGCACATGTCTCGTTTAATTTTGTGTTGTAAATAAATATGTTTTTGGATTTTCAATTCGACTATCAATCTTTTGTGTGTTTTCCTTTATAAATTTTCATTTTTATGATTATAGTAATTTCTTCCATTCATTGTTTTTTCGATTTTTTCATTCAAAACTCGATATTACAATAATTTTTAACCTTTTTAATTTACCATTTCAGTTAGTTTTCACATATCTTAAGCTCCTAAATTTTTGTATATGTCTTTGTTTTTCTTTTCTTTTTTTTCTCTGTTTTTTTGTCGTTTTTTATTTTTTATTTTTATTTTGAAAACTTTTTTTTTTAAATAAGCCGTCTGAGCTCGGACCCGAAATTTGATCTCATATATTAGCATGTTTAAGTATCGTCTATAAAACATCGTGGATAATTTCTTCTAAAACCGTCATAATTCTACCATGGTTTAATTACCGCTATCAATCAAAGCCAAAGAAACTTAAACAATCAAGCAGCAACACCACAGTTGGTATCATGGGGTAACGCCACGTGTTCTTCAAAGGGGCATTCACAACCACCGTCCACACACGTGGGGTGTCCTAGTGGTGATGGACACTTGAGTCTAACACAATCAGAGTCCTTCTTGCATGGTTGATATCCAGTTCGTGCAAGAATCGGTGTACCTGTTAAAAAATTATATTATTGAATACAACTAATACATGGTAAATGGTAATGTAATGACGACTGAGGAGGATGAACACGTAAGAAAGTAAAAAGAAAAGAGAAACTCACATGTTGAAAAAAGCAAAATACCAATGAATATCAGAGCTGATTTCTCCATTTGTTATTGCGATTATACTCTTCTTTTCTTTTTTTTGTATTCTCAATTATACATCAATCTTAAGATGAATGTGTTTAGACTTTAGAGAGACGGACTATTTATAGTTATAAAAATTAAATTTTTGTTTTGCCGTGAATAAATATGTTATTTTCTTCGCTTTAAAAAAATTAATGTGTTTTATTAGCAAGATTTTCTTTCTTTTCTTTTGTCAAAGGTCAATATTTACATCTTTCATCTTTTGCCGTGAATGAAAGATTGATGTATAATTGAGAATACAAAAAAGAAAAAGAGTATTAATCACAATAACAAATGGAGAAATCAGCTCTGATATTCATTGATATTCTGCTTTTTTCAACATGTGAGTTACTCTATTCTCAACTATCTTAATTTAAAAAAATTAAATACTAAATTCTATATATTTAGAGAAGAGTATCAGTGTACATTTATGAACAATATCCATTTTTGAGATTCCCTTTTTACAAAACCAAATCGACTGTAGGTAATTGATATTGAATTTATGTAGATTTGGTTTTGGTTGATTTAAATTTTTTAGAGATTTGTTAAACTTGTAATAGAATAATAAATTAATGTTAAAAAGAATCTTTCAAAATTCATCTACCACGTCGGAAAAAAAAATTCATCTAAAGGAGAAATGCTTATTTAATTCTCCAACTATTTGCAATCGGTACATTAAATCATCAACTATCGCATGCGCAGAATAAGTCCTTGACTCGTAATTGACTTCGCAAAATTGTGATAAATAGTCAACCGTTAAATTTGAAACGGCGAAACATTAAATCTATTTTTCCGTCGTCGGAAAAATGCATTTCATTCCCCAACTATTTGCAATCGACATCTTAAATCTCAAACTATCGCATGCGCAGAATAATTTCTCAACTCGTGTTTGACTTCGCAAAATCGTAATAAAAATTAAACCTGTGAATTCTGGTAACTGATCCGAACCAATCCATTTTAAGGTTTTTTTTGTTCTTAAAAACCTTATCAAAATAACCAAAAAATTACGGTTCGGTTCGATTCAGTTATCAGTTAGTACGAGTATTTTAAATTTCCCGAAACTAACCAAATTTTTTTATTATATGTGTTGAAATTCAATTAAAATTGGGTAATTTCAATTAATTCGGTTATTCGGTTTAAAATTTTAAATATATATATTTTTGACAAAATACATTTTCGTAAATTTTGGTATGATCTGGTATACGTCGGTGTGGGAAAATTAAATAAAACGAAGAACTGATCAATTTGGTAGAGAACTGATCGGCTCGGCAGAAAACTAAACCGATATTGATCCCAATTTTGAAAGATACTGATCGGTTTGGCCCTTCAAACCGAGCAAAAACCAAATACCAAAATGTTAGTTTGGATCGGTTCGATTTGCTTGATTCAGTTGGGCGATGGCGAAGATCAAAACTTCTAGAGCTTGGTTGGCTATTTTTATCACGATTTTGCGAAGTCAACCACGAGTTGAGGAATTATTTTGTGTGTGCTATAGTTTGAGATTTAATGTGCCGATTGCAAATAGTTGGAGAGTAAAATAAGCATTTCTCTAACGACATTAAATAGATTTGACGTCTCGCCATTTCAACGTTAAAGTTGACTATTTTTATCACAATTTTGCGAAGTCAACTACGAGTCGAAGAATTATTCTGCGCATGCGATAGTTGATGATTTAACGTGCAAATTACAAATAGTTGGAGAATTAAATGAGTATTTTCTCATGTCAAAAAAAAAAAAAAAAACATTTTCCCACCGATAAACATAGTTAAAAAGAAAATAGATCGGTATACTATTTTGGTTCAGTTCAATTTAATATAGTCCGGTTAAAATACTCAACCTTGTTTCTTCACCCGTTTTGCAGAATGAAGAAACGTTAAGAAAAACAAGGAGGACAAAATTGTTTTTTCAGGCCTAATTACCAAACCGACCACGAATCCAATGTTTACAAGAACACAAGTTTTTGTCCTAAATAACAAGTTCGATCATCATTTTTATCAATCCAAGAGAGATTAGTTCCAAGTATTACCCGTTTACAATCCAAGGTCTTTTACTAGCCTGCATATCTTACGGTTGAGCCGGAGCCACAGGTGGAGATTGTTGCTGCTGCGGTTGCGGTTGCTGCTGCGGCTCATGATGTTCAGGTTCTTTCTTTGCTTCATGAGATTCGGAGAGTTTCGGTTCATGTTCATCTTCTTGCTTTGATGATGCCGCCTTTGGTGATTCAGACAAGTGAACTCTAGCAAACTCATCAACCACTTTCCTCTTCTCCTCTTCCTCAGCCATACCAACTTTCTCTTTCGCCTTTTGTCCAACTTCTTCCGCAGCTTTAGCCACTTTGTTGAAAGCTCCAGTGACCCACGTCGCACCCGTGAGAACATACCGGTTCTTCATTATAGCTGAACCTGCATTGCTCACTGTCTGCTCTGCTGCAGCGATTGCTGATTTGGTTTTCTCTGAAACTTGGTACTTCTGATCAACTTCCCTGACTTTGTCTCCAACAACGATTGTTCCCGTGTTGATCTTATCCGTGAAACCGATTTTCTTGTCGAGAGATGCGACTTTGGCTGATGCTGTGGATGTTAGCTGGTGTTTCTCATCAACATTCTTGGCTTTGGCTATGGCATCTTTTCCCAGTATAAACCCCTTTGCAAGCATGCTGCTGACAACGTCTTCGGCTTTTCTCAACACAGATTCACCTGCCCGGGGAGATTTGCTGCTGTCCTTCGGTTCCTGAGGAGAGATGAAATGGTAAGAATTTGCTTGTGAAGATCTCAAGAGAGATGATGAATTAAGAGCTTACCAAGGAAGCTAAAGCCTCAGGAGACAGTTGGTAATCCGGGGCCATGGTGACAATGACTGAAGAATCAACAATTGTTGCTCCCTGAAAGAATTGCACTAATACTCGTCACTCAAAGGAGTTTATAAAATAGAGGAACTGACACAGGCTGAGAAGTGCAAATACCGAGAGAAGAACTGCAGTTTCAGCTCCTTGTAGATCCTTGAAAGTGACATATACCAATTTAGACCGTTCTGTCTCGCTGTACAAACGTGTTAAAAGAGTTAAGAACCTGAAGAACTAAGAGCTTCAAAAGGAACAAAGGAGAGGAAACCAAACCTCTGCGTCTCAAGGTACAGAATATCGCCAGAAAAGGAAAAGAACTCCTTGAGGTCTCGCTCGGTTGCTCCGAGAGAAACATTGCTCACTTTGACAGTTGTCATCTGCAAGTGAGATCCAATCTCGTGAAACTTAATACTATGGTTACTTCAACACCTAAATCACATCTCAGACTTATTCTATAGTTGTTTGATCCCACATTTCTTGATTCTTCATCGCCTAAACTATGACTATACACACTCCTGAAGCAGCCAAACTGACTTCATAAACATTCTATCATCAATACAATGATCGCTAAGATCAGGAACACAATGGCATTGTATCATCAATACAAGTTTCGATTGAAATAAAAAAATCCTGCAAATGCTGCTGAAATCATATAACCGAGAACTAATTAATCTTGGAAAAAGCTAAACTTTGCTTCAGACTAATCCTTTTGGCATGAATCGCATATTACAGATTACAAAAGAAACAAATTGATCTAACTGGGGTATCCAAAATTAAAACATAACATTTTCCCCTACAATTAATTATTCATCTCAGGAACAGTAATTTTCACCCAAATCAAAAGACTGAGAAGCTTCAAATCCTCAAAAATCAAAAATCCAAATCCAAAAAACTAGCTATTTTTCACCCATAATCAACACCATTTCGCACAAATCTTACAGCATAACAATCCGAATCAAACAGATCTGTTCACATGATCACATCTTCCTCAATCATATCAACAGCAAAAACCATCGATCTTCTCGGGATAAACCAAAATCAAAACAAAAACCAACTCGTTACAAAAAGCGAGGATGGAGGATTAGAAAAACTCACCGACATGGAGAAAATCGCTGGACGCGGATTGAAACGGAAGTTTTCTCTTTGTTCACCTGACGAACAAATTTGAAACGAGAAGAAAAGAGACAAAGAAAATTTCAAAGAAAAGAGAGAAAAATCTTTGGACGCGGATTTGCTAAGTGGACCCCATTTAAACACCTCGGGAAACGGACGAGAGGTATTCGGATTTGGCACGTGCTATGGTCGGGAAGCATTTTCTCACCGGCTAATTCTCACGTGCGAGGGGTAAAAACGTCCGTCAAGAAAGTCTCCCGAATCTACTGTATATTCTTTTTTCCCCTTAATAAATTTTAAAAAAACTTTTGGAAAAAACCAACAATTTTTTTTTGTTTAGACAGTTTCCAATTCATTTACTCTTTGACCCCTTTTTATGCACGTAAAGGTGTCTCTAGATGATAGAGATTTTAATTCATTGAATTTGTCATAATCCTAAATCTGTCATAATTTTAAAAACTAATCGTAAATCTCTATGATTTGGTTAACATCAACCAACGACGTGACAAAATCACTTTCTCCACCAATCCTTATCTCAGAGTAGCGTTCACATCGTAAGATCAACTTTGTTGTATTCGACTATTCGAGTAGAATGTGAGATGCTAAATAAAAAATTATTATTGAAGATCTTATGATAAGATTCTTAGCATACACACACACACTTTTGCCCCTAACATTTAGATCCTCTTTCATAATACGAGGAGGATATACCTGTAAGATTCTAAACTATCGAGTCACTTTTCGAATATTCTTGAAAAAGTAAGGATTGAAAATGAGATTACAAAAAAAGGTACAAGCTTTTATTCATTCATACAGGTAATGTGACATTTCACGTTTTTCAATCTTTCTCTCTCTCTCTGCGATTCACGTTTTCTCAATCTGTTGGAGAGAGAGAAACCCCCGGAGAATCTGAAATCACCATCACGTTCATTCTTCCCTTGATCTCCGTTATCTTCAAGATCGAATTTTGATATTTCTGAGGAAAAAAGGTGGAGACTTTAGAGGTGGGGTTTTCGAGACAAGTTTCGTGGATTTCGAGATAGAGAGAGAGGGAGAATGAGTTTTCAAGATTTAGAGGCGGGAAGAGGAAGATCGTTAGCTTCGTCGAGGAATATCAATGGAGGTCGACAAGACACGACGCAAGCCGTAGCTTCCGGTGTATTTCAGATCAACACAAGCGTATCCACTTTCCAACGTCTCGTCAACACTCTCGGTACTCCCAAAGACACGCCGGAGCTCCGAGAGAAGCTGTAAGTTCACAAAAGTTGAATTTTATATTTTTGTTTTTCTAATTCGTTGAAATTCAGTATTTGTAAATGCTTCAATTTGCTTGATTGTGTCACTACAATGGTGAAAAATGTGTTTTAGGCACAAGACAAGATTGTATATCGGACAGCTAGTGAAAGACACATCAGCTAAACTTAAAGAAGCTAGTGAAACTGATCATCAAAGAGGTGTAAATGTGAGTGATTTGAAAACCAAAAATAAAAGAAGTCTTCTTGTTGATTTCTTAATTTGATGGGTTTGTTTTGTTAGCCGAAGAAGAAGATTGTGGATGCTAAGCTTGCAAAAGACTTTCAAGCTGTATTGAAAGAGTTTCAAAAGGCTCAGCGTCTTGCTGCTGAAAGAGAAACCGTATATGCTCCTCTTGTGACCAAGCAATCTCTTCCATCTAGGTAAATGCGAATCGAAAATGGTTTTATGTTAATTTTGTGGTTTTGTATATTGATTGCTTGGCTTTGGTAATATAGCTATACACCCAGTGAGATAGATGTGAATGCAGATAAGCATCCAGAGCAGCATTCGCTTCGTGTGGAATCAAAAAGGTAAGTTCTTACAGACGACTTTTGTCCAGATTTTTATACTGAGATGACTCACCTTTGAATTAGTTTGTTGTTTTTGTTGGTGGTGCAGACAAGAACTTGTACTGTTGGATAATGAGCTTGCGTTCAATGAGGCTATTATTGAGGAAAGAGAGCAAGGGATACAAGAAATCCAGCAGCAAATTGGCGAGGTGCACGAAATCTTCAAAGACTTAGCAGTGTTGGTACATGATCAAGGAACCATGATTGGTAAAACTAATTCTAAATCCTGTCATCATAAAACTTACTTATGTCCTCGTATCCTCAATCTAACACCTCTTTTTCACGCAGATGATATTGGTACTCACATCGATAACTCCCACGCTGCAACTGCACAAGGAAAATCCCATCTCGCAAAAGCCTCAAAGACACAAAGATCGAATTCTTCACTGGTAAAATATTCAAGCTTTTGATCATACCATGAATGTGTTTTGAGGATTTAGGATGATGATCTGATCAACCTATAAACTTTTTGTTGTTGTTGTTTTTTGCTTGCAGACGTGCTTGCTCTTGGTGATTTTTGGTATCGTGCTCCTGATTGTTATTATAGTGCTCGCGGTTTGATTTTCCAGAACTCATGAAACCATGGAAAAGTGCTTCGTCCTCAATCAAGAAACATCAATGAGTGTATGTCTGTCTTCACGGCTCTTTTTGTTCCTACCATTCAGTCTGGTTGACTGGACTTTGTCTTTCGTCTCTTCTTATCGAGTATATAGAGTAGTTCGATTTGGTTTGTTTTGGTTTTGGTTTGGTTTGAGGGTGTCTGAGTGTTGGTTTTGGTTTGGTTTGAGGGCGTCTGAGTGTTGGTTTTGTAAGAGAGTGATATTGCTTTGTCTCTGTAATATATTTTGTTGCAGACCAAAGTGGGTGATGAAAGGGAAAAAAATTTCTCTGTTTGTGTGTTCTTCGTAGAAGTGAATTTCCTGGTTTCGATTATGAAGCTATGTGAATCTTCGAAAGAATGCAAAGGTTGAGTCAATGAATTTTACTCATATGATTGCAGGACAAAGTATGAACAAATCAAAATCATCTAGAAAAAAGCAGGCCTTGATTGAGATAACAAGCAGCTGTAGGATCCTTAAGGCATCCACAGAAAGCCTCTTCGTCTTTCGGAAACGACTTTGGCAACGGATGATCAGGAGTAACACCGACCTATTCGAAAAACCAGCAACGAGTAGATAAATAACAGAATGTAATAAGAACATGTAGTGTAGTGTAGACACAGATGGAGTCACTACAGGACATCAAAATATGAGCAAGAAAGTAGTTTCAGACCTTGTCTATATCAGTGTGAGCTGGTGTTTCGTATCGAGCAACTGTTACTGCCAAGCCCGAACCATCAGATAGCTGAAACACTGACTGTATCTTACTGCAAAATGTGTAAAAAGAGTCTCAAGAATGTTACAAAGGTTCAGTCTTTGAGAAGAATAAAAAATCAAGATCACGCCTTTTTGTTTACCCTTTTCCGTAAGTCGGTTCTCCATAAACAAGAGCACGCTTGTTATCTTTCAAGGCGCCTGCTAATATCTCGCTGGCACTCGCGGTGCCTTTGTTAACCTGGAAAAGAGGGATTGTGTGAGCTAAATATTCCATGGCATTTACATCAAGGAGATAGATTGATCTGAGGAAAGGAAAGAATGAAGCTTATACGAGAACGGCAAGAGGCTCAGAGGTTGCTATAGCATTGCTTCCATCAGTATCATATATATCTCTAACACCTCGGCTATCGCAAATGTACACAATCACTCCTTTATCTAACCTGCGGATAGCAAAAGTTGAAGTTTCTATTATGAGAGTTGTGAGTCTTGAAAAAATTCTGATTCTTTGGATGAAGTGATTTATGAGGTTTTACCAAATCTTAGCAATCTCGATTCCTTCTGGGAAAGAACCTCCGCTGCAGCACAAAAACAAAAATTCCAACTGTTCAAGAAACGGCTGTTGTAGAAACAAAATGAGTTTTTTTCTTTTCTGTTTGCTATTATCATCACCTATTGTCTCGAAGATCCAAGACGAATGCATTTACATTGTTTCCTCTCAAGGTCTCGATTGCTTCTTTGACCGCACCTACAATGAAAGTGTTCGACTTCAGAGATAGTAAACCAGAAAGTATTCAAATTTGTAAGAAGGAATCAGTAACGTCAAAAGATGCATACCAGAGGCATTTTGATTAAATGTTGTTAGCTTGATATACCCAATCTTAGGGGAATTACTCCCAGAACCAGGAATTTCACATAATCTTGACTTCACCGGATTCACAGAAACCCGCTCTCTCCTGAAATAACAATAATCGGAGTAACTTAATGAACGTGAAAACGATGATAAATTTAAGCAAAGTAGGGATGGGAACAAATACGTCAAAGATAAGAATCTCATTTCAGGTCCACTGCGAATCGCTAGCTCCACTGTGCTTCCTTCAGGTCCCCTGCATTTTTAACCAAAGTATTATCCCGATGTGAAAAAGCTTCCTCATTTCTTAATTCAGAATCAATATCTCATCACAATCCATTTCTCAGAGCTAGAGGAAGGATGATAGTGGAAATGTGGCTCACTGCAACATCTGTGCAGCATCGTATATGGTAAGAGTTTCTGTGGTTGTATTATCAATTCCTAAGATAACATCGCCTGGTGAAACTCCTGCCCTATTTGCAGGACCTCCTGGAGCAGCTGATATAACAACAAGCCCAGCCGGTGATCCATCTGATGCAGCGGGGTAACCTATCGACAGCCCAACACCCGTAACCGCCCCTTGAGTTCCAGACTGCCTTCAGCCAAAACATTTACTAACTCTTACATACAATCTTTTTTTGCTAGATTCAGAACAGTGGTTTTCAGGAACTCTTACCCGCAAACTCTGAAACTTTCCGGGCTCCAGGAACCGGGTAAAAGGATCATCTAGTGTTGCAATCATTTTCTTAATAGCCATGTCTAAACGCAAACAAACACTAAATTCAGAAGCAGGATTGTTCTAAATTTGTAAAAGGTTAAAGCTTTGTTTCAAATTCACACATACATGTCTCTTCTCTAGTGTTCATGGGCTCGTTTCTTAAAGCAGTCTCTCTGTAACGAAACCAGCTCTGTCCATTGAAGGTTTTATCGATATATGCACGATCAATTGTTCTCCAAGCTTCTAAGAAGAGAAGATTCTCCTCACTAAGACCCCCTAAAGAGACAAGTGAAATCAAATTGCAATCCCCAAATTTGAGATGGTTCCTCAACATGCAATAAAACCGAACTTACATGATGGTGAATCAGTGGCAACAACAGAAATGGAGGAGACAAGCAGAACAGAAACTAGCCGAACTAATGCGACGGAGACATTCTTTCTGAAATTGACTGAAGATCTCATCATAACGTTCCCAGAAAACTTCCTATGATCATTTCTCTCGAGAAGACACAAATATCTATTACAGACGAACACGAGTCGTGGGTTTGTATGGCTCCTTGGCTTGTTACTACGATTTCGAGCATATCTAAAGTTGCTAGCTTCCAAAATCTTTGGAGGTTGAGATACCCACAATTTCACCTGTAGAGATTGAAAATTCTATTACAGCTAAACGGACACAAAATTGAATCAACAATTGGGGTTTCCATGGGAATTTCAGGGGAGAAACTAAAAAAGAGTCAACTTTGCGGAAGAAAAAGTACCTGGATTGAGAAATTAGGGTTTGGTTTATGAGGTTTAGTAAAATTTGGGGATAATGAAGAACTCGCAAGGACCTCCATTGAAAAGAGCTTCCCCGGGAAATTCCAGCTCTGTTTTCCTTATCGAAAAATGATTAATATATGATTCGAAAATTGTCACTTTCTAAATTAAATTGAAAAAAAAAAACTGTATTGGCTCTTTTGTAAATAATAAAATATAACTCTTCTATTATCTAAAGAAAGATTTTTCCGCACAAAGTTCACAACTTTTTAAACAACAGAGACTTAAAAACCCTTTAGTCCAGACCATAAAGTTAGTAGAATAAGACTATACAATTTTGACACTACACATAATCCTTTACAATTCCTCTGTCTCTGATGTGAGAAGACCCAACTCCTCTATAAGCTTAGCCATATGCCCACCATTTGTGTTACTGCTCTCTAGTGTTGTTTCATCTCCAAGAACTGGGCTTTGTGCCAGATATTCTTCCAAGAGATCACAGTTACTCATCAGTTCATCAATGTCGGTGTCCTGAGGTATTCCGTCAAGCTGATTCGGTACTGAACCACCGTCAAGGAACGGGCTCGGAGAGATAAATGCCTCTGAAACATCCTTCTCTGTATCCATGTAGTTTTCTGTAGGGAAATCATTGATGTTCTCTCGTGTCAATTGTGGCATCCGGGAAATCGCTGGCATATCGGTATCGGGTAAGGAAGTTGAAGCAGAGGGTAAGTAGGATAAAGGCTGTCCCGACGCTACGGGTGCATATGCCTGTGACTGTCCTGAAGTTGTGGGCAGTACCTCTTGAAGAGTGACTCCAGACACCCGGTTTGGCGATGAGAACCCATCAAGAAAGGGAAGCTTATCATCTGTTTTCATCATGTTCCAGATCATTGACTTTGTCGAATCGCTTCTAAGAGGCTGATACTTAACTATTTGTCCATCTGATGCAGCCGAGCTATGGCTCTGATTCTCAGTAGCAGCAGCAGCAGTAGTATCCTCTCTGAGTCTCCGCTTCTTATTGGCCTCGGTCACATGCATATTATTATCGGTCTGCTTCTGTATGAACTGAGAGAGGAAAGTGGGATTCTGGACAGCTTTAGCAAGGAAAGACATGATCTGTTGTTGCCTCTGCTCCATAGCCTGAAGACTTTTGACCATAGCCTGAAGTTTGTTGTCTGTTGATTGTTGCTGCTGGCGTAACTTGACGAGTTCCTGCATCAGCACGTTTTTGTCTCTTTTAAGCTGTTCAACCTCTTCCTCGAGCCCAAATTTCCCAACCTCAACACATGAAGATAATACAGCCATTGGACCTTGACCCTGAGATAATTGATGGGACTGTGGATTACTACTGCCATGTCCCTGAACAGATTTTCTCCGGCTTATAGTCTTCAAGAGATGTTTTTGACCCCTTAAGAAACCTTCATTTGCAAATTCCCACCGATCTGGATCCACTTTCCTGAAACCCTGTTCATCAAATTGGCCAGAATCAAACATAACTTCAATTTGAGTCACATGAATCATTCGAGTTTCTAATTTTCTAAGAATATTGTTCTCCGTTTACTGCAATTAGAGAAAATCAATGGCAACATGTCCTCGATTGTGGCGGAATTAGGGCAAGTGATTTTAGAAGATTCACTTACATAAGTATTCAACTGGCGAACAAAGCTGGAGAAATTGTTGTGCTTGAAGTATTTGGGGAGAAGATCACGGGAAAACTCCGGAGGATCCCAAACAACGAAGCTATTGTTCGCCGGACTCCACGAAACAATCGCGTCCGTCGCCGGATCTTCCACCATGTCATACGTCTTGCTCAGGAAAGGAGGCGGTACAGAGTTCGCGCTAAGCAACGTCGCTGGATGCGGATTCCGTGGCGGTGCCGTTATAGCCTCGCCGCTATTCGCTCCTCCGCCGGCAAAACCATCCATCTCGTACGGTACGGAACTACGGATAGAGAGAAGGAGAGAGAAAAGGGAGCGAGGAGAAAGAGAGAAAGGGACTTAACAATTTACAAAAATACCCTTTTACTTTATTCGATAACGCGACATGACACGTGCCATTATTAGCAGGTGGGCTTTTATGTTTGTTTTTTATATTATTGTGTATGGGTCAAAAAAGAACTGGGCCTCAGCTATGATTGGAATAATTGTAGGTGGTTGAAGACTTTTTTATTATTTTAAATTTTTATTAATTTTTTATAATAAGATTGTTCCGAGTTTTTAACACTTCACTAATTTCCTAAAGTGAATATAGCCGGGTAGTTTACTCAAATCGGATTTTTTAATTAATTTAAAACATAACACCATTCGACTAGAGTAATTAAATAATTTCATGTTTTTTACGCATTTTCCCTTTAGGTAATTGAGATCGAAGGACATGAAAGGATATTTTAAAAAATACTATTTACAATATTTATTTTTCAAACTATATATGTTAGTTTCAGATGCAATTTTTTTTATTAATCAACTGTTTGTATCAAATCGCCCTTTTTTATTGCTATATTTCTGACCATCTTCTCTCTTACAAACTTTTTAATAATCATAATTGGACCCAAATAAGCCCATAAGATAATAATTCTTTGGCGGGAAAGCGTAGGACGGAGAAACGAGAGAGATGAGCTCGTCGTCGGCGATTGAACCAGACGCGCCGGATCTCGTCTGCCAGCTCGATAATGTTCAAGGCATGGTCGATGCCCTCACTTGCGTCCGATGGAAACGCCACCAGGTCTTGTCTCCATCCCCAGAAAACCCATCTAGGGTTTTGATTTATCGATCTTCGTTGATTTTCTGTGCGAAATCCTCCGCCTCCAGGATGCTTTAGTCGAGTTATCTGAACACGGAATAGTCTTGATCGTGGAGGAATCAGGCTGTCTTCAAGCCAAAGTTTATCTTCAACGCGAGGTATCGATTTTCTGGAGTTTTCTTAATTTTTCGGTTCATCATTACTGTGGAAATCCGAAATGTAGTTAAATGTTTTATGTGTGAGAAGCTATTCACGAAATACGAGTATGGAGCTGAAGGGAGGCCGAGATTTGGAATCAGCTTAGGGCTTCTTGTGGATTGCTTGAACACATTCTCATCACCTGGACACTCGAATACTATAGAAATCAAGTATCCAGGACCTGATATGGAGCTTCTTCTCAAGTATGAACAATCATCATCCTCTGCTTCTTTTTTTTTGTTATCCCTTGTGAAATCTGATGCTAGTTTCACAGAATGTAACTGATCAAAACTAGTGATTCCAGTTCTGAATATTACGAGCAAATGAGCTGATGTGTGTGGTTATATTAGATCTGTTGATACTCTAAACTCCTACATCTACTCTGAGATAAGAACAAAAATCCCAGAGACCAGCGCTTGGGACTATAACTTTGAGCAGGCTGGAAGCGCGCCACTTACTTTTACCGTGAAGGTAACATAGTCTACTATCGCTTTTTTGGATACCCATTTTTAGGCTGAGATTTCTCAAATGGTATTGCTGATGTATCAGTCGTCGGCGTTGAAAGAAGCAATAGATGATCTTGAATGGCCTGGATCAAGCGTACAGATCAGCCTTCAAAAGTCTCCCCCTTGTGTTACCTTTAGAGGAGAAGGACACGGAGACCTACAGGTCTTGCTTCTCACTTGTTTCTTGGTAAAGTATCGTCTTTCTGTGAAATGAATCAAGTCCAACACATTCCATGTAATCCTCTTTTGCAGATAGACTTGATGTATTATGCCAACACAGATCTTCTCCTTGCTTTTCATTGTGATACCGAAGTCTCTTACGGGTAACTATTAACTCATTCATTCTCTAACGTTACTTCTTTAAAAAAGTTTACAGAGTGCGCGATTGGCCAAAAGAAGCGTTATATGGCTGAAACAACTTGGTTTACACACTCATACGGCTGATTTACTAATCAAGAAAATAGTTACCAGATGCATTTGCTAACGATCTTGTTTGATTCTAGGTACAAGTACAAGTTTTTGAAGGCAACAACCGCAAATATTCCGGGAAACGTCGTGAGAGAGAACAGGGGAAGCAAATTGACTATAGGAAGAGGAGGAATGTTGAAAGTTCAGCACTTGGTTTCGGTTGCTAAAGCTTCAGCTCCACAAGTGGAATCTGCAGGGTATCAGCCGCCGAGTCGGATTGCTTATATAGAGTTCTTTGTGAAGCCTGAAGAGCTTGTTGACTAATTGATTCTGTTCATTTCTGTTTGTAATGCTTTTCTTCTTGGGAAAATGTTCAAAGCAACCTGTCCTAAATTCGGTGTGCCCAAATAAAGGTGCCATTACTACCTATCATACATGAAAATTTGCAATATGAACTCTAATATATGTCACTAAAATTTTTTCTCAACCCTGGACTCGAAGCCAAGACACTGTAAACTTTAGACAAGCGTGTGGACCGGTTGAACCATATGACATTTTTAATATTTCTTACAAACATATCAATATGTTATTTATCATGATTAAATAATTCAAAAAAAAGTTCTCAATCTTCCCCCTCTCCTCGCGCACGCGCAGGGATCTGGAAACAAAAGAAAACATCTGGAAACAGCGGCTCTGGCTCTGCATCTCCCTCCGCCGCAATTGCTGATGGATTGTTTTATTATAAACACATGGTTAAAAATGTGATTTGGGATTTTCAAAAGAGATTTTGATTCGAAGATGTGATTATATGCAGCTAGGAACAAAAGGGAATGATGGGTTTCAATCGAATTGGTTAAATTCGAGCTAATTTTGAGAATCGAATCTTGATTCTCTTCTCGAATTCTGGTTTTTTTTTTTCGTGTTCAAGTTTGATCTTTATAACCTGATCTGAGATTTTCTTTCGTGTTCAAGTTTGAACTAGGTCACGGCTTTCGGATCCGCCGACACCATAGCCGTCGTTGCCACCGCAAGCCGCGGACATGAAATCGGGTCGGATTCCAAAATCGGAGCAGTTGAAATCAGAGTTTTTTGGGAAAACCCCTAAAAATCCAGGAGAGGACGAAGAAGACGATCCATTTGCAGAAGATGATTTACCAGAAGACTAATGACAGAGATGCAACAGAATCTCTGTGAATGGATATTGATTTCGATTTACAGAGATGAAAATTTACATAGATAATAATATATAAATGTGTTTGTAATATAAATCAAATAAGTCTTACATGTGGTTTCCATGTTTGCCTACCTTTAGTCAAGGTAGATTTTGACACATATATTAGAGTTCAAGTCGCAAATTTGAATTTTTATGTATGATAGGTAGAAAATGACATCCTATTTTAGTTCGAGTTTTTTTTGGTACACTAATTTTAGTACAGATTAATTTTGACCATTTTCCCTCTTCTTCTTAATCCCTCGATAGTACCAGAGAAACTAGATAGTAATCCGTGCCCAGCGTGGGGTGAGATATCTATGAAAATCTCGCTTTGATTTGGCAATCCCCTACGGATATACAATTTTATTGCAATTTGATTTGAATATAAAATTTATTATGATTAGATTTGAAAAGTTTAATTTAATTTGATTTGAATTTGAATATGCAATTTAATATAATTAGTCTTGAACATGAAATTTAATATGGTTTGAATTTGAATATGCAAAATAAATGGTAATCTCAAAACAATTTAATCCATTTTGATTTCGAATATGCAATTCGTCACGTGAATATTCATTAGTATGTGTGCGTTTGATGAGACCATTAGCATCAAACTATATTAACAGCAAACTATATCAATTAGCTTGATGAGACCATTATCATCAAACTATATTATCTAGTTTTATATTTCAATAATCATTAGTACGTGTGTGTGAACTATATTATACGATTTATATCTCAATAATCATAACAATAATATCAAGGCTAAATTTTATATTATAATTTGAATTTGATTATGCAAAAAATTGTATGAAATGAAATATAACTAAGATATTTTGCAAAAAAATTTAAATTGAGCAAGTAAATATGAAACTTATACGAATAATATTTGTCACAATAAAAATAAAAAATCTCAAAAAAAATATAATTTGTTTGTTATCGTGAAGGTTCTTTTAAATGGTTAAACTACGATGATTTTTCCAAAAATATAAAAAAAATACAAAATAATCGATAGAAATATTGAATATGTAGTTTTAGTTAAATATTTTTGTCAATTATAAATAAATAGTTTTAGTAAATATGAAATTTTTAAGAATAATATTTTCACATTAAAAAAAAAAATCAAAAACAAAAATTTATTTTAGAAATGAAACAACTTATAAAATAATATTGATTTAACCGCGTATATAAAATCTCATAATAAAACTTATATGATTATGCATATTAATCAAGTAAAACATAATTTTAATGTGAATGACATGAATGCAATTATTTTAGTAAGTGAAATCTTTTTACAAAAATATATTGAGAGACTATATGATTATGCATATTAATCAAGTGAAACATAAGTTTAACGTGAATGACATTAATATAATTATTCTACTAAGTGAAACCTTTTTTCAAAAATATCATGAGATGCTCTATGGTAATGACACATCATCATGGCACAATTGTAAATCATATGTCAAACCAATGTTTTTTTTTTACCGGTCTTTCTCAATTAATATATAAAGGGGTATAAAGGGATCTTTTGCGGTTAAGTGTTGTAAAGCTAAACGACATCGTACCGGTGGATACAGGCAAATGCATGCCGTTTCGTTGTTTTTCACAACTATATCGTGAAATTTTGATGCTTACTTTCAATAACACTTTTTCAGCTAATTTAAGTGACTAGATTTCTACCTATACGAAACTTAGATATACCCAAAAATATATTGAGAAATGGGGTTTCCTATATCCCAGATCCATATTTAATATAATTATAGGACAATTAGAAAATAATTAGGTTAATTTTTTCAAAATTAAGCAAATACACCATTTTAGCTTTTAGATTTCAGAATATTTTTTGTTTGGGTTATGGTTTAGAATTTTGGATTTAGGATTTAGTTTTTCGGGTTTAGGATTAATTTTTTAGGGTTTATAGTTTAGTTTTCTTAAACAAAAAGTTTATAGTTTAGTTTTAGACTTTATTAAAAAAAAATACAAATTATCGTGTTAATTTTGGTGTAAAATATGGCATATTATTTTATTTTTTTGTAACAATATGGCATATTATTTTGTTAAGAGGTATATAATTTAACAAAAGAAGAGGTGCATGATATAACAAAAATCAAAGGTAAACTTATAAAGCAAACATTTTTATAAATATTTGATTCTTACAAATAATATGTTTATATGTTTTGTGCGCACTATTTTTTAGGTGAAGCAATATGTACAACGATGATAAATCACTAGCAAGCAGAATCTTAGGAGCCATGAGCTCTGTTTATAGCATTTTTAAAACACGGTAGAGAACACAATTTTATTCCAACCAAGTCCAAAGTGAATGGGAATTGACAGCGAGAATGACACTCCACACAAACTGGTCGACTTATACGATTGTTAGGAATCACCTCAAATCCGTATGAATTACGCCCACCTTGTTTAATCCATATGAAGTTCCCAAGCGTACATTTGATATGAAAAGTGATGCCACAGTGATCACATGAATAAAACCATTTTTTTGGGTCTAGATCTTCCTCGCATATCTCGCACCAGTACTGCTCCCTTGTTTTCTCTCCGTAACACAGAGACAGAAAATGATCTTTATCATTTGTGTTTAACCACCTTTGGCAAAATAGAACATTTAATGTCTAAAACAAATTCACACTCTTCACAAATCAAAACCATAGTTGTCTTATCTCCACAAGCATTACAGAATTTGTCTCCCGTTGAGTAATTGATGTATAACGAATGAAGATGATGACTTTCATGGACAAAAGGCTCAGAAATAGAACCACACCGCACATCCAGCGAGATTTCGTCATTACCACTTTCGTATAGAAAACCCTGGGAAAAGTTTTGACAAACATCACAGAATTCTACATCATCAGTTGGGCGTAGAGTCATCAACATATTGTAGAAGGAATCTATTTTCTTTTTTGGGAGATAAGCACATTTCTGATGAAGAATGAAATCATCACATGTCATGCAACGGTAGAATGGGCTACAAAATATGGGATATGAGCATGCTTTACACAACATGCATTCATCATTAGCATCACTTTCTTCTTTGAGCTTTAAAGTATGCTCCTCGTGACTGAAATGTTTTATTACTCTTTCTTGGACCACCTCGTATGATTTAGCCTCTAGAGTATCTTCTGATACGCTTTCAAGTTCAATCCCATCCCAAATCCCAAACCTTGTGGCACATCTCATATGAATTGCAAAATCAGGACATTTTGAACAAGAATAAACTCCGCATGTCCAGTTTATCTCTTTCTGACACACTCCACACTTCCAATCTCCGGCAGCAAGGCAGTGATTGTAACGAATACGATGAACATGGCGATTTATTTTGATAATGCGTGGTATGTCTATACAATTTCTATGGACCATGAAATTGCATTGAAGACATACATAGGGATTTGGGTCGTCATCCATTCCACAAGCATTACAAACAAAAGTTCGTTGCGGCAAAAGAGTGAGTGGATGTTCATGAGCTTTGGGGTGGACAAGAGTGAAAAGAGGTGGATTCTTTGCACAATCAACATCCACGCTGAAATTACAAATAGAACAATGATAAAACAAATTATGAAGCTTGCTTCCACACAAGCAACATTTTCCATCGGTGTAACTTGGAACACACGTGAGACGTTTGAGAGGGTATTTAGGATGACAAGAGTAGTTAAGCTCTGGTGTAGATTCGGCACAATCTTTGTGAAAACTCAAATCACATATGTTGCATGCATAAGGAAACCGATCATCAAGCAATTCACATATATAACAAGTAAACATAATCATATTTGGAACAAGTGATAAACGATGTTCGTGGCTCTTTGGACATTCAATCTTTATCATAACTTCTTTTTTTGCACATAGCAAATCGATTGCAAAATCACATATAGAACAATGATAATACATTTTTGGCAAGTTACCTCTACAAAGCTTGCATTCTCCATGGACATCTTCATTTCCTGTGACTACCCTTAATTCTAAAGGATGTTGTGGATGATAGAGGTTGCAAACTTCTCGATTAGAATTAGCGCACTTCTCGTGAAAAAAAGAGCCCATAATGAAAGCAATGAAAACCATCACTATAGTAGTTTGTTCCAAAATTACATGCGTCACATTTTAGTCCGCGCGTTTGATATAGTAAATAAAATTTGTTGAGTATATCCATAGATGAAATAAATATACTATTTTACTTTTAGTATTTTCTATAATTTTTCTTATGTTTTAGTTTCAATGAGAGCTTTCCTTATATACATATATATATATAAAATATGATATTAAGTTATTCTTTGTTTACATGAAAAGATACTCATACTTATCTTAATATTTAATATTGATGATAATGCATACTCAACGGATAAATTCTTGTAACTTAACTATCCGGTTTGTAGCCATTTTTTGTCAAAAAGGGAAGGCAAGTATATCAGATAATCTAAAGAATATTAATACTTCTAAGTCATTCTTTGCATCATTAAGAGCACATTCCGATTTCAAAATGGGTTACTAACATACGGGAAAAGTATTAGAATACTTATTTGGTATCAAGAAAGGTATCGGAGGGATAAACAAATTAAGGTCAAATTATAAAAAATAATAGAAAAAATAAAGGTCAATTATAGTAAGGAAAAAAAAGGTAAAATAAAGTATCGAACTTATCCGATTAAACCAAAAATAAAATACAAACAAACAAAAAACCGAATTTTTTGTTGGTCAAGCCATTTTAGACGCCCCAACATTAATCACTTTTTTAGTCATCAGCGCTGAAAAGAAGCAATAGATGATCTTGAATGGCCTGGATCAAGCGTATAGATCAGCCTTCAAAAGTCTCCCCCTTGTGTTACCTTTAAAGGATAAGGACATATATGAGACCTACAGGTCTTGCTTCTCACTTGTTTTTTGCTAAAGCTTTAGCTCCACAAGTGAAATCTGCAGGGTATCAGCCGCTGAGTCGGATTGTTTATACAGAGTTCTTTGTAATGCCTGAAGAGCCTGATGATTAATTGATTTTCTCCTTCTGTTAAAATTTCTGTTTGTAATGGTTGTTCTTCTTAGTCTCTCGATAGTACCAGGAAAAAAAAGTTTGTTAAAAGACTTTACAAAAGGAAAAAAGTACGTGTTGTTATCACTAGATAAGCTCAGATGTCTTCCGTTTATTGTTATAAAAAGCTGAACGTCGAGACATACATGATATTTCGTTGTTTCTCACAATGATAACGTGTTGGTGGTATGGTAAAACAAAAAAACAAAAATATCCGGTTTAATTTCGGGGTTTTGAACCCGACGTGAATCGAACACGCAACCTTCTGATCTGGAGTCAGACGCGCTACCATTGCGCCACGGATCCGGATGACTTACTATAGTATTTTGTTAACATAACCTAGTCTGTACAAGTGACATTGGGTTAATAAATTTGCCGTTACATATAATATACTCTTTGCGAATAATCTGTAATATAATAAAATAAAATGTTCTCACTATAATTGGATCTCTCATGTTTGTGAGCATCTCTGACTCTCTCACATGGGTTGGTGTTGGTTGGATCAAATTAACAAATTGGTAAGCAAAAATTCAAAATGTTCTAAGCTTGACACGTGGTGCTAATACCGACGTCCAAGTAGCTTTCTCATTATTTCAAAGGTGGTTGGACCTTTTTCTCATGATTATTAAAGAGAAAATAAATCACTCAAGGCAAAAACCAAAGAAGTCTTCCAACATATTTTTAGTAAATCAAATGATTAGTGTTTTTTAATTCCTCCAGAGAAAATAGTTACGTTTGTTAAAGAAGATTTTATAGTAAACTAAGCTAGCTTTGTGTGTTTGCTTAATCATACTTCGTAAAGAAAATTAACAATAATGTTGACATGATGTTTTTATACCACCACCATTATTGGGAATACTATATACTATATAGAATGCATTATAAAACAATCATTAATGTATCGACAAGAACTCACACATAACACATACGCAAATGTCATGTATCTGCGCCTATTGTAGGCGTTACATAGTGGGGACGTGTTACCAATTATATTGACATTTAATGATGGTCTTGACTCTTGTGTGGACCAAATCATGATACAAACATACATTAATGCTACTTATATATGTATATAATAATATGTACTTGTCAATGTCGCACACGCACACCCCCACCCACACATATAGACGGTGGGAATTTATCGAATTTTATGCTCTATCATTTCTGTATATTATACGTATATTATTTCATTTTTGCATGTATCTATACATAAACCTAATATTCATGTGCCGACTAAGAAAAAAAAAACATAATATTCATGTATTGACAAAAACCACAATATACATGTAAAACAATCCCTTGTTAGTTATTAGTACTGAACATAGAGCGTAGACTTGAAAGAAATCGATCCTAGTATCCTCTGTGATGAACTATACTCTAATCAATATCGTAATATTAAACTGTAAGAAAAAATATTACTTAAATATTGGCAATTTGCCCCAATTTGATAATCTAATCCTATATTCCTTGTCGGGTTGATAATCTGAAGGGACATTTTAAAGATATGAGATCTTATTCTATATGAAAATATAAGACAAATCATTCCTTTAGAATCTTGACAACCAATAAAAGAATTAATTAGTCAATATAGAAATGTATTGTGTTCTTAAGCTTCGATCCATGAAAGTAAGTAACCTTACGCGCCTGCATAAGACGGCTTAACCTTACGTTCTTTTACGCCGTCCAAGCTTAAGAACGTACGGAATTCTCAAACTACTTTCGAAATGACTAAATCGTTTCTGTTCTTAAGCTTCGATTCACTTTTCAGTTTTGAGAATTCTCATCCCCACTACGTCTCGTTACATCTCATTTTCGTTCTGTCTCAAAATTATTAATTGTTATAACCACTTGGGTGCAAAAGAGTATCTTATTATATAAAATTAAATGATTTAAAGTTGTTAATTCATCTTATCATATGTGTATCAAATCAATCGATCATATTTTAATATGTGTAAATGTTTCAAGTTTTTTTACTAAATTTATAATCAATTTATAATTCTAAAAAATAAAGTTATTAACAAAAAGAAAATTAGAAAATATACATTTATCTTAAAAACAAAAATTAATTTAAAAAAAAAAGAAAAAAAAATTAATAATCTATATATTTTTTAAATGATTTATAAAAAATGAAAGCTTAAAATTCAGAAAAATTAATAACCTATTCATAATCTTAAAATGTAAAGTTATTAAACAAAAAGGAAAAATAGAAAATTTAAATTTATCTTAAAAGGAAAAGTTGATAAAGAAAAGACAAAAAAATCAAGAATTTTTCCGTTTATATTAAAAAATTAAACAATGAATTACTAATCTTAAAAAAAAAAATTATAATTTCTCATCTCTTTATAAACAATATGGTAGTATGTCAATTACATACCAACAAAATCAAAAGTGTATTAATCGTTTGCATTAAAGCTATTTTCTGCATCTATTTCACAAAATTCTTCTTACATACATATCTAATTTTCACGGATGATTTTTTTTATTTTTATTTTTTATAGAATATTAGATGTTAAATTATAAATCCGCATGGTCATCATCTAATATAGTATATATATATATATTATAGTAGTTGAAATATACTGCTCCATAGTATAATGATTAATGAAGTCACTGGAGTAGTTAAGATTTAACCATATAGTCAACGAAATTGAGGTTAATTGATGGATAATGCTCTTTAATAATAATCACGACTTACGAGCCTCTTCACATAAACTTAGGTTTTGAATTAGAGTTGTGATCATTGCAGTCAAACTGTAGCGATCGAAGCTAATTTCAAGTCATCATTTGAAATTTCTAATAGCATTTTTGGTAGCAAGTTACTTCGGACTGTCCAATCTTTTAATATAAAAATGATTGATTTGCTGACAATTTTTTTTTTTTTTTGGCGATAACATACAAAACTGTAATGAGTCTTCTAACCGTAATAATATCAGTAGTTAAATTGGTTTTAACCATTTAAATATTTATCTAACAAGTCAACAATGTAATGGAGGAGAAAGGCAAATTAAATGAGACATGACCTGTGTTCCCAACCCACAAAGATATTTTTTTTTTGAGAAAAGACATCAAGAGATTTGTTGTCTTTATTCACAAATATTTAAACTGAAACATCAAAATTATTATTTATAGAAAATGACCACTATATTTTTTTGTTTTTTGCATTATCTTGATGCCTAGCTCTTACTATACACACCCAACAAAAAATCTATCGTTTTTTCCTAATCGCCAACCTTAAATCATGCGTATAAGTAGAAAACAAAAGGATGTGACTAGACTAAGTATGAATTAATATACGTTTGTCCCCTGTGTTTATATGATTATTTGTTAAACAATGTCTCACTAAGACATTCATCCACATAACGTAAGTGAAAAATAGATCATAGTATTTTTTTTTTAGCAAAAGCCGAAGTTAAAATAAGGTGGAATTGTGGTAGATAGCAATATTTTTCTTTTAGCGTAATAGATAAGTTAAGAAAACGATAAGCAAAATGGGTTGAAACACGCTTTGATCGTTTTTATCATTGTGAATACATCTTTTTTTTTTAAAAGGGTTTTCTGAAAAAAACCCAACAACTTTTATGTTTTTTTGCAAGAATAACTCTCATTTGAAAAAAATACAACTCAACCCCTTCACCTTCAAAGTCACCCGCAAAACAGCTCTATACCATATCGATGACGTGGCATTGTTACTGTTCATCAAATTTTTTTTTTTTTGTGTCAACTATCCTTATATTAAAACAAGTTTGACGGAAAAAAGTTTTTTCCAGGTAAACGGGATTTGATGTTTTTGAAAGGAAAACGGGATTTGACGTTGTTGACGGTAAAATGGGATTTTACATTTTTTTGCGGGAAAACAGGATTTTACGTATTTGACGGGTAAACAGGATTTTACGTTTTTGACGAGAAAACGAGATTTTATGTTTTTTTGCGGGAAAACAGGATTTTATGTTTTTGACGGGAAAACATGATTTTCCCTTGTTTTCCCGTCAAAAACGTCAAATCTTGATTTCCCGTCAAAAACGACAAATCCCGTTTACCTGGTAAAAACATTTTTCTGCCAAACTTGTTTTAATAGAAAGGTAGTTGAAAAAAAAAAAAAATATATATACTTTTTTTATTGATGAACAATAACAAGCGTCTGTTTTTAACAGACTGCCACGTCATCGATATGGCCAAGAGCTGTTTTGCGGGTGACTTTGAAAGTGGAAGGGTTGACTTGCATTTTTTTCAGGGAGTTATTCTTGCAAAAAAATAAAAGTTGGTGATTTTTTTGCAGAAAACCCTAAAAAAAAATGGGCATCTAATTTATCAAACAAATTTTATTTCTATCATATAAGTGTGTGATCTATTTGAAAATGCAAAAGCCGTAATACAGGAGCTAGAACACAATGTAACACAAGGATTTCTCTACACGAAAACTGTATTACTAGAAAATTTGTTAAGTACACTTACAAGTCTTACCTAACACGATTTTAGACAAGTTCAAGAGACACTTTGACTTGCCGTTCTAGCCTCACATGTTCCTGGATCTATACATGATCTAAGAACCTTTCAATCGAATACCTTAGCCCTTAGCCTTTGATTTCTTACAAGATAACCACTCGCCACAGGCTATCAGACTTACCTTGGATGGATTGTTGCAGCATTTGGACAATGACTGTGAGGGTTTGAAGCGCACGGGCTGTGTCCTCCAAGGCATTACGCATGGCATCCGCGCTTGCAGATCTTACATGTAGATGAACAGCCCCCAATGGCGTGACCTGGATATTTCCTGATGAGTCATGTGCCTCACTTGCTGATGTAGCAGCAGATGGTTCAGGTGCAGTTGATGTAGGTGCTGGCACATATCCCCTTGTGGCTGGGTGATGTTGCTTCTTCTTTATGAAACCCTCACCACTCCTTGGATCCTTCTTGTATCGTGCAGGAAGCACATGAGTTTCCTCAGCCTCTAAACTGATCTGGTGCTATGACTCAAGGAGACCAGTGATAATACACATGAACAACAGCCAGCGAGTATCATTCTTCTTGAGCTTACTCAATCACATCACTTGCTTGAAAACCATCTGGCCAAACTCAACTCGGATCCCATGACACAGTTTGTACACCAGTGCGGTTCTTTCCTCTGAGATTTGGTTTTTGTGGGTTGATGGTACCCAGTTGAATGTTGCGATCAAGATCATAGCAGCAAGATGAGGTGGCAGATCTCTTGTAGTCAGGCTTGACCAATTCTTCTTTTCTTCTTTTGTCAGAAAGGATGCTAGCTCAGACTGGCTCACTGGCTCACTGGCTCAGCATCTGCATCTGCCTTAGTCTCATCTCCACTCAGAGGTTTGAGCTTCAAAAGCTTGTTGATCTTTGCAGGGGAGAATCCATACTCAAGCCCACGAATGCTCACACGGACTCCTTGATCCACCACATCAGGCATCTCAGCACGTAATGCAACATAAAACTCATGCACTAATTGAGGCACATATGCAGATAACCCATTCACAGTTGATTTCATTCCACCATCAATGATGATTATGTGGTAGCCCCACTCATCTTCCTCACCAACATCCACTAATCGTTCAACCTAGATTGATCGATTACAGAAGAATTCTAACCTGCTGGGTGGCTGATTTTTCCTCTTTGAGCGAGATTTGGCCTTTTTCGGTGCCTTTGATGCATATGTCTGAGACATTGATGCATCTCAAGATCGCTTTTGTGGGGATGTCGACTGTGTCTTTGATTTCTTTCTTAGTGGAGCTAGAACCAGCTGTCTGTGCATCCGTTCCTTTCGATCAACTTTCTCTGCTTGCTTCTGAACAGAGATTCTAGTCGGAGATTCATCTCCGTTATCCTCCGATTCTTCCTCCAGAACTCCTTTTCCTTTGTCAGACCTGACGGATGCTGCCTCATCGCCGTCACCCTCTCCATCATCGGAATTTTTTACTGCCTCTTCGATCTTTTCTGTTTCAGCGGAGTTCGCTTCTTCTCCGATTTTTGCCTCATGGATCGTCATACCCAAATCCACGATTGCTTCCATTGCAGATGCTTCATCTGGCGTTTGCTCTTCCTTCTTGACTACCGCAGGTGAGGCACGAGATGGTTCTCCTCCTTCTACAGCTATCTCGACAGATCCGGCTGCACTCGTTTCCCCAATCGGAGCTTTTTCTTCCTTGGTGTTCTTTTTATCACACCCAGCCGAGGCATCACTCCCCGAGACTCCTTCTTCTTCGGCGGTTGCAAAGGAGTTGGTGCTACCTTCTGGTGTAGCTGCCGGTTTCAGATCTGTAGTCGTCTCCTGGACCATGGGGTTTATGTCTAAGTCACTTTCCTCGTCAATCAGATGTGGATGTTCCTGATTTCCAATTGCATGTGCCGTCTGATCAACCGGTGGCTTTCCAACGAGTCCTCTTCGAGTTCTTTTCACCATTGTCGATCGATTATCCTTCTCTCCCCCTTTTTTTGTTAGGGTTTTCTGTTTCTTAGCAGTGACTCTTCAGTTTCTTTTTTCCCGCATATATCAATCCCACGATTCCCTCTATTGATGTATTTTAATTTTAAAAACAGGAAAATCCAATCGAACCAATTTGGGATAACTGGACATTTAGGACTTCACCCGAACCAGCTTTCTTTTCCACTTCATAATTTAACTCATGAAACAAAGACCATTAGCAACACAACTCATTGAACAAGAATTAACAAACACATTTAACCACAAAATTATGGGAATTAAACTTGCAGTGTATCCCACATGTCTTCACCTTGAACTGGATTTTGAAAAACATTTGATTCAGATTTTAGTACCTTTTTCTTTTGAGATGTGTCACAGACTGACTCATTACTTGAATCAAGATGCATACTTAGCTCTGAATGATTTACAATATCTGGCCATCTCGACTTCAGTGGCTTGGTTTCCCCTATCATGACTTCGTCATGTCATCTGACAGCTTTTAACTTATGTCCATACTGAGAGAACCTTTGTATATTTTTCTGATTGTACCAGTTTCCTTGTAATATCATCGATTTTCTCAAGTACAAGCTGTTGTATCCTTTCTTTGATGATCCAGAAACTTCTTTGACTAGAGGATACATCATTTCCATCATCTACTTTTTCAGTTCAAGATCTGATTGCATCATGATCAACAATTCCTTCCTGACGTAGTGATTCTTCTCTCAATATGGACTTGTGCTGGCATCTAGTTCAGATGTCATGATAGAGGATCGTTTCCACTGATGTTCTTGACTCCAAATGAAATTTGAACCTTATATACACCCTGAGTCAGTACATGTATCAGCCATGCACACTCGACAAACAAGTCACATATCACAAACACCAATTGAATTTGTTAAGTGAACAAAGCGGTTAAAGTCTAAAGGTTTTGTGAATAAATCAGCCAGTTGTAGGTCAGTGACAATGTGTTCAACCACTACATGTTTCTCCTCCACCAATTCTCGGATAAAGTGGTGCCTTATGTCAATGTGCTTAGTTCTCAAGTGCTGCATTGGATTCTTTGATATGCTTATAGCACTNCTGATGTTCTTGACTCCAAATGAAATTTGAACCTTATATACACCCTGAGTCAGTACCTGTATCAGCCATGCACACTCGACAAACAAGTCACATACCACAAACACCAATTGAATTTCTTAAGTGAACAAAGCGGTTAAAGTCTAAAGGTTTTGTGAATAAATCAGCCAGTTGTAGGTCAGTGACAATGTGTTCAACCACTACATGTTTCTCCTCCACCAATTCTCGGATAAAGTGGTGCCTTATGTCAATGTGCTTAGTTCTCAAGTGTTGCATTGGATTCTTTGATATGCTTATAGCACTTTTGTTATCGCAATGAACCAAAAGTGGTCCAGAATCCATCCCTACTCGGCTGACATCGGCTTCATCCAGAGGAGTTGACTGCAACAGCTTTCCAGAGCTATGTATTCTGCCTTTGCAGTAGGCAGTGACAGAGAATTTTGCTTTTTGCTCATCCACGAGATTAAGTTGTTCCCAAGAAAGAAACAACCTCCACTTGAGCTTTTCCTGTCATCTACACTCCCTGCCCAGTCTGCATCACAATATCCTACCAAGTTCTTGTTCGATCCTTTGGAGTACCAAATTCCAAGACCGATTGTCCCCTTGACATACTTGATGATTCTCTTCACAGCTTCAAGATGTGACTGCTTTGGCTTAGCTTGATAGCGTGCACAAATTCCAACACTCAAACACAAATCTGGCCTACTTACAGTGAGATATAGAAGACTCCCAATCATGCCTCTGCACAGCGTGGGATCTACATCCCGTCCCTCATCATCTCTGCTCAGTTTTGCTGTAGTACTCATTGGCGTACGTGCCTCCTTGCACTGATCCAGTTTGAACTTCACCAGCAAGTTCTTTGCATATGTACTTTGAAAGATAAACACACCTTCCTCTAACTGCGTGATATGTAATCCCAGAAAGTATTTAAGCTCCCTTACCATGCTCATCTCAAACTCCTGAGTCATCATGTTGACAAACTGATCCACCAACAACTGAGATGTACCTCCAAAAATGATATCATCTACATAAATTTAGACCATCATCATTTCCTTTCCTTGCTCAAGTATGAACATAGTTTTGTCTACACTCCCTCTGGTGTAGCCATTTTGAACGAGGAAACCAGTGAGCCTCTCATACCAAGCTCTAGGAGATTGTTTAAGTCCATACAAGGCTTTCTTGAGCTTGTAGACATGCCTTGGATTTATGGAGTCTTCAAATCCCTTAGGTTGTTCGACATATACTTATTCCTGTACTATTCCATTTAAGAAGGCGCTCTTCACATCCATCTGATACACCTTGAAATTCAGAATACACGCCATTCCCAAAAACAGTCAAATTGACTCAAGTCTTGCAACAGGTGAAAAGGTCTCTTCGAAGTCTACACCCTCTATCTGAGAGTATCCTTGAGCTACCACCCTTGCTTTGTTCTTGATGACATCACCATTCTCATCAATTTTGTTTTTGAAGATCCACTTAGTGCCTACAACATTTCCATCCTCAGGTCGTGGCACAAGTTCCCACACATCATTGCGCACAAATTGCTCTAGTTCGTGCTCCATCGCAACAATCCAGAATTCATCCTCAAGTGCTTGTACATGATTTCTCGGCTCAATGAATGATACAAAGCACGCAAATAGAACCATCTCAGAGTATTTGCCAACCATCTTCTTGAAATCAAGCTGAAATCCACGTGTCTTCCTCCCTTCATTCACATCGCCAATAACATCAGATGATGAATGATTACGATGAACTTGTTGATTCCCAACTGACTCAGATAGAATTGACTCTGACACAGATTGTTCTTCTGTGTTAATAGACTTTTCTTGTGACGTATGTACTTCATATGCTTGTTCTGAGTCATTTTCTGTGTTGGTTCCTTCCCACTTCATGAGAGAATAGTCATCAAATACAACATTGACTGACTCAATCAGCACTCTTGATCTTAAGTTAAATACTCTGAATGATGTGCTAGTTTCAGAATAGCCCAGAAACATCCCTTCATCGCTTCTGAAGTCAAACTTGCCTAGGTGATCTTTATCATTTATAATGTAGCACTTGCATCCAAACACATGGAAGTAGCTCAGGTTAGATGTCTTCCCTTTCCACAGCTCATATGGAGTCTTAGTTATTCCTTTCCTGACGTAGACTCGATTTATGATGTAGCATGCAGTGCTCACAGCCTCAGCCCAGAATTTCATGGGCACTTTGTTACCGTGTATCATCGCACGTGCCATCTCATGCAGGGTTCTATTCTTCTGTTCCACAACTTCATTCTATTGAGGAGTTCTTGGAGCCGAGAACTGATGTGCAGTTCCATGATTCTCACAGAACACATTCGTGATTTCATTATGAAATTCTCCACCATGATCACTACGGATCCTTTTGATACCTCCTCTTTCATTCTTCAGTTGCAGAGCCAAGATTCTGAAGCTCTATGCTGTGTCACATTTTCACGGATGAATATGACCCAAGTGAATCGTGAGTAGTCATCCACCATAACAAATACGTATCTCTTGCCTCCCATACTTGCAACTTGCATTGGCCCCATCAAATTCATGTGAACCAGGTCTAATGTTACTTTATATTGTACATCAGGTATCTTCTTGTGTTGAACTTTAACATGTTTCCCTTGGTTGCATGGACCACAGATTATCTTGCTTCCTCCCTTAATCTGAGGTACTCCTCGTACTATCTCTTTGTCAACAAGATTAGTAAGATTCCTTACATTCATGTGACCGAGCCGTTGATGCCACAGCTGAAGATCATTGTGTGCACTGTAGCAACTTGTTGAGGCAGACGAGTTATCCCACATGTAGCAGTTATTTTCCGATCTAATTCCTCTCAGCACTGTTTCACCTTCTTTGTTAACAGCTTTGCAGTCTATGCTAGTGAAAACCACTGTCAGTCCTTCGTCACACAGTTGACTCACGCTGATGAGAGTTGCTTTCAAGCCCTGAACCAGATAGACATTCATCAGTTGTGGTAGATCTGACTCGCATGTCTTTCCTTTCCCTTGGATAGCTCATTTGCTTCCATCTCCAAATGTGACTTTTCCTCCCTTGATCTTCTTAACATTTTGAAGATAGCTTCGTGTGTCTGTCATATGTTGGGAGCAGCCGCTGTCAAAGTACCATAGGCCTGTATCTTCTTCTCATGCTGATGTCACAGCCATGTTACACCTGAAGTTAAGCCACATTGGAGCATACGAGTTTCTTGGTTCTGACACACCCCCTGTCACACGTCCTGTGGTTATTTGTCTTGATCCTGGTTTTGACTTTTTGACAGTTCCATGTGTGAGGTCTGATTTCTTCAACCATATATGACTTCAAAATCCATTCCATGAAAATCTGCCATGATTTATGAGATGTCTCACTCTTTCCCAGAACATGTAGCAATAAGCCCTGATGTGACCGTGTTTGCCATAGAAATAACACTCAGCCTTTCTTGTTGTGCTACTTTCCGCCTTTGACTTTTCATGAACATGAAAGCCAGCCGAGACAAAGTTGATTTTCTCTGTCTCTTTGTTTTCCCTTCCAGTGTATCCTAGACCTCGTTTCACATCCATTGTTCTGTCGTAGCTCAAGATCTTGTCAAGTTGCTTTGTTCCTGCAAACATGTGAATTTTCTTGTACAGCAGGTCTAGCTCTGTCTGAAGTTGAGTTCATATCTTTTTCTCAGCTTGCAGTTGTTGACTCAGTCTGTCTGCCTTATTTGCCAGATTCAGTTTCTCCTTTATCAGTGACACACTTTCCTGACTTATCTTCCTTTTTGCAGTCAGCTCACTCTGCAGTAGTTCAATGGCTGACTCAAGACGGAGTTTTTCCTTTTTCAGTTCTGAGTTTTCCTTTCCAACCTTAATCAGCATCTCACGAACTTCTCTGTAGCTTTCAGTGATGTCATCCTCATGTTCTCCTTCAGACTCTGATTCTGACATCTCTCTTTCTTCTACAAACTCAGTTATTCCAAGGAGTGTAACAAAGTTGTTTACTTCTTCCACACCTTCATCCTCACTTTCATTCTCTGAGTCGTCTTCAGCCAATAGAGATTTTTCTTTTCGGCGCTTCTGATCATTTACACACTCCAGTTGTGTATGTCCAAACCCTCTGCACCCAAAACATTGAATCTCCTTTCTCTTGAGTGTAGGACATTCAGTTTTGAAGTGTCCAACCCTTTGCATTCATGACATTGCATTTATGGCCTTTTTCTTGGCATGTCTCCTTCAGTTTGCCTTCGAAACGAGCTGGTTCTTTTCTGATTATGAAATTTTTCAGCTTTCCTCATAGCACGATCAAACCGTCGGACCAACAGGCTTATGGGATCTTCATCTTCATCGGACTCACGTGAGTTTCTTTCACTCGTAGAGACAAGAGCCATACTTTTTGGTTTCTTCACACTATCCAGCTCCATCTCATGAGCTTGTAGCATCCTAACTACTTCACCAAAACCGAGTGACTCGGTGTTTTGAGATACACTCAACGCTGACTTGTACCCCATGAATCTCGCAGGCAGACATCGTAGAAATTTCTTCACCAGCTTCTTATCTTTGTATGTCTTTCCTAAGGTTGCTGCTTCATGTGCCAAGGAGCTCAGTTTGGAGCTGAAATCAGCAATGGATTCATGTTCCTCCATCCTCAGATTCTCAAATCTAGATGCCAACAGATCTTTTATAGAGTTATGAACCTTTGTTGTTCCTTCAAAATGAATATGAAGGATGTCCCACGCCTCTTTTGCAATTTCACATCCTTGAATCAATTCAAATGTCTTTGCTGACACACTGCAGTGAATAGCCGTGAGAGCCTTGGAATTGAGCTTAGACTTTTTATGCTCCTCTTCAGTCCATTGTTCCTCTGGTTTTGCCGTCTCCACTCCAGCAGCATATATCACCTTTGGCTCTGTCCATTTCTCCAAGACTGCCTTCCATGCAAGTGGATCAATCCCTTTAATCACTAATCTGATCTGAGACTTCCAAAAACCATAGTTCCCTGAATTCAGTATCACCTTCGAATTGTTCACCAATTCTTGATAGCTCTCCATTTTCCTCCACAAGATCTAACCTGTTTGTAATACACACAGATGACCACTCTGATACCAAATGAAAATGCAAGAGCCGTAATACAGGAACTAGAACACAATGTAACACAGGGATTTCTCTACACGAAAACTATATTACTAGAAAATCTGTTAAGTACACTTACAAGACTTACTTAACACGATTTTAGACAAGTTCAAGACACACCTTAACTTGTCGTTCTAGCCTCACATGTTCCTGGATCTATACGTGATCCAAGAACCTCTCAATCGAATACCTTAGCCCTTAGCCTTTGATTTCTTACAAAATAATCATTCGTCCTATGCTAAGAGTTCCCCAGTTGTGTTAAGGCACATACGATGCCTTACCACGCCTACTTATACTCGGTAGGATTTGCGGCTAACCCTAGCCGATACTTGCCCTTGAATATCACACCAAATTTTCAAGGATATTCTCCATTTTCTTATTCTTATCCCAAGAACAAGGAAATCTTCCATGCTCCAATATCTTCAATAAGATCTTCGTTCCAACTCAGCTACTGATTCGCGTCTCTTCTTTTAACTTGTCCAACTCAGCTATTTGGTCCAGTAAGCTCCACGTCACTAATTAGATCGTCTCGCTTCTTTAAACTACTATGTGAGTTACATCGCCACTGGTACATAAGATGCATCATGCCGTTGCATCTTCACTATTATCATGAGACTCTACATTATTATTTTGTATGTTATATATATATATTTATCTAAGAAAATACTAAATATAATATATTTTTTTAAAATATAAACTTTTTTCTTGTACCTTTTTTCATTTACTATTAATTAGCGACTCAACAAATTATCATTGGTTTGATTAAATTTATTGTTTTAGCCATCTACCAAATTATCTCAAAAACAATTAGCATGTATTTTCTTATACAAAAGTCATTGTTATTTGGACAATTAATTATTTCCATTACTTGATTGGTCACAAAAATAGAAGGCTATTATTGCCTTAAGAAAGCAGGAGAATCTTCCAAAAACATTAAAATGTACGCCCAAAAAGTATAGAGAACAAATAAAACAAGTGCAAAAAAGAAAACAATAAAGTGGTTCTTTAATAAGAAAACTGAAAACAATCTTCTTTGCATCTAATGAATAGTGAAGAAGTAGCAGAACAAAGAGAAATGGAGAAAATAATCTTTTAGGCTCTCTCTCTCTCTCTCTTTCTCGCAGACTTGCACTCACTACCATTACTCCAAAAAAAGTGAGCTTTATTTTTTTCTCTTCTGACCATCTAATGGGTTTCTCGCTACTTTTCTTCTTTCTTCTGTAACTGAAGAATCTGATGAACTTTCAGTAACCGAAAGTTTTTTTTTTTCCTCGAGCTTTGTGTTCTGATCTTGTTTGTATCAGTGTAACCTCTAGCTTGGCTTTGTTAAAAAAAAAAATTCTGATTACAGGACATGATTTCTGACTACTTGAAATTATATTTATGACGCATTTTGATTTTGATTTTGTTTTTTTTTTTGCTGTGGCATTTTTCCCTTTTTTTCTTGTTCCGGTATGGTTGTTTTATGCATATATGCTGTTCGAGGTTTTGTGAAATTTCTTCTTCTGATTTCAGGTTTAACATCTACTATATTCCCCTTCATTATGCATCTTCTATATGAAATAATCTATTTTCAATTGGGGTTTTGGTCTGAGATCTGCTGATGCTGCTCGTTTAGAGTTCCGATTTCATTTTCTAGTGTCTCTGTTCTCACTTTTGGGTTAAAAAAAAAAAACCTTTACCTGAGATTTTGGTTTCTCTTAATGTTTGAAATTAATGTTTCTTGATCAAAAGTTTTGATCTTTGATGTGTTCATGTGTTAATCAGATGAATTAATGATCAAACAGATTTGTTTTCTTCTTTTCTATGTGTTAATCAGATAAGTTGATGATCAAAGATTTGATCTGTTCTTCGTGTTGTTTCTGTTGCAGACATTGCACCTCATTCACTTGTTGTAGAGAGTTTTATATAAAACCCAAGAGATATGGTATCAAGATCTTATTCCAACCTCTTGGATCTTGCTTCCGGCAATTTCCATTCGTTTTCCCGGGAAAAGAAGAGGTTCCCAAGAGTAGCAACTGTCACAGGTGTCTTATCTGAGCTAGATGATGATAACAACAGCAACAGTGTCTGCTCTGATGCTCCTTCTTCCGTCACGCAAGATCGGATCATCATCGTTGGAAACCAACTTCCTATTAAATCCCATCGGAACTCGGCGGGTAAATTGATTTTTAGTTGGGACAACGACTCGCTTCTCTTACAGCTTAAAGACGGTATGCGTGAAGACATGGAAGTTGTCTACATTGGTTGTCTTAAAGAGCAAATCGATGCAGTCGAGCAAGACGATGTTTCTCAAAGATTACTTGAGAATTTCAAATGTGTTCCTGCTTATATCCCAACTGACCTTTTCTCCAAATACTATCATGGATTCTGTAAGCAACATCTATGGCCTTTGTTTCACTATATGCTTCCCTTAACGCCTGATCTTGGAGGTAGATTTGATCGTTCGCTATGGCAAGCTTACCTTTCGGTTAACAAGATCTTTGCTGATAAAGTAATGGAAGTGATTAGTCCTGATGATGATTTTGTTTGGGTTCATGACTATCACTTGATGGTTTTGCCTACATTCTTAAGGAAGAGGTTTAATAGAGTAAAGCTCGGGTTTTTCCTTCATAGCCCGTTCCCTTCTTCCGAGATTTACCGTACTCTTCCAGTGCGAAACGAGCTCTTACGCGCACTCCTTAATGCGGATTTGATTGGGTTTCATACTTTTGACTATGCAAGACACTTCCTTTCTTGCTGCAGCAGGATGCTTGGTTTATCCTATCGGTCCAAAAGAGGAACCATAGGGCTCGAGTATTATGGTCGAACGGTTAGTATCAAGATTCTTCCTGTTGGGATTCATATCAGCCAGCTTCAGTCAATTTTGAACCTCCCAGAGACTCAGACCAAAGTTGCTGAGCTTAGAGACCAGTTCTTGGGTCAAAAGGTTCTTCTTGGTGTCGATGACATGGACATCTTCAAAGGAATCAGCCTCAAACTCTTGGCAATGGAACAACTTCTCCAACAACATCCCGAGAAGAGAGGTCGCGTTGTGCTTGTCCAGATCGCAAACCCTGCAAGAGGCCGTGGAAAAGACGTTCAGGAGGTTCAGTCTGAAACTGAAGCCACGGTTAAAAGGATCAACGAAATGTTTGGAAGGCCAGGTTACCAACCTGTTGTTCTGATTGATAAACCGCTTCAGTTCTTTGAGAGGATTGCTTACTATGTGATTGCAGAGTGTTGTCTTGTTACAGCAGTAAGAGATGGTATGAATCTTATACCGTATGAGTATATCATCTGTAGACAAGGTAATCCTAAACTCAACGAGACAATAGGCATTGACCCTTCTGCTGCAAAGAAGAGTATGCTCGTTGTTTCTGAGTTTATTGGATGTTCTCCTTCGCTAAGCGGCGCCATTAGAGTGAATCCGTGGAACATCGATGCAGTGACTGAAGCAATGGACTATGCATTGATAGCTTCAGAGGCAGAGAAGCAGATGCGCCACGAGAAGCATCACAAATATGTGAGCACACATGATGTTGCGTATTGGGCGCGCAGCTTTATACAGGATCTTGAAAGGGCTTGCGGGGATCATGTGAGGAAGAGGTGTTGGGGGATAGGTTTCGGGTTAGGATTTCGAGTTGTGGCGCTTGATCCGAGTTTTAAAAAGCTTTCGATTGAGCACATTGTTTCAGCTTATACGAGGACCAAGAACCGAGCCATTCTTTTGGATTATGATGGCACAATGGTGCAGCCAGGGTCCATTAGGACAACACCAAGCCGCGAAACGATCGAAACCTTGAACAAGCTGTCAAGTGATCCCAATAATATCGTATTTCTCGTCAGCGGGAAAGACAGAAAGACGCTAACCGAATGGTTTTCTTCATGTGATGATCTCGGATTGGCCGCAGAGCACGGTTACTTTATAAGGTAAACACTTGGATCTTTCGGATATAAAGTTACGATTTTTATATGGGGGTTACTTTCCTATCTGCTTGAATCACTAAGAGAACTTGAAAAAAAACGATTCTTTGGATAATAAAGTTATGGTTATTGCACATGGTGGCTGCTTTCATATCTTCTTGAATCTAATTATGGAAAAGATCGATCTTTTTTTTGGATATAAAGTTATGATACTTGTTTTGTTGATAATGGGGATAGGCCAAATGATGGAACAGACTGGGAAACATCGAGTTTGGTTTCGGCTTTTGACTGGAAACAAATAGCAGAGCCAGTGATGAGACTCTACACTGAGACTACAGATGGATCAACAATAGAGACTAAAGAGACTGCTCTCGTTTGGAATTACCAATTTGCAGATCCTGATTTTGGATCTTGTCAAGCCAAAGAGCTTATGGAACACCTCGAAAGTGTGCTCACGAATGATCCAGTCTCTGTCAAAACCGGACAACAACTCGTTGAAGTTAAGCCACAGGTCAGTTAAAAAAAAGTTTAGTTTATTGTCTGTTATCTCTTTTCAAAGTCTCAGCCTCTCAGGGTTTCACTGTTCTTTATTTTGTTCCCATAAATAAAACAGGGTGTGAACAAAGGTCTTGTGGCGGAGAGGCTTCTAACGACGATGCGAGAAAAAGGAAAGCTTTTGGATTTCATTCTTTGCGTCGGCGATGATCGGTCTGATGAGGATATGTTTGAGGTGATAATGGGTGCAAAAGATGGTCCGGCTTTATCTCCCGTGGCTGAGATATTCGCTTGCACCGTTGGACAGAAGCCAAGCAAAGCTAAATACTATTTAGACGATACGGCGGAGATAATCAGAATGCTTGAAGGTCTAGCAACCACTTCCACCACTCCCAAGAAAGATCTATTTTAAGGATTTGTGAACGGTAGTTTCAATGGGTTTGTTGTTGTGACTTGTGAATGGTTTTCAAATTTAGGAAATGGCTTTTTTGTTTCTTCTGTGTTGATTACAAATTTTTATAATGGATTAAAGGTATGCAAATCTTCTTGTGTCATTACTTATATAAATAGGAATTCACTTATATCAATTTAAATGTTAATGAAAGAGGAAGAGAAAGGAGATTGCAAAATATATAGAACCAAATGATAGTTTTGACACTAGATAAGTAGACTCCTAGAGAGGTAACCAAACTACTACTATAGTGGTTAAGAGAAATGTGACCAAATAGAACCAACTACTACTAGAGTGGTTAAGAGAAGATCTAGGATTTTTAATTCATTACGTTTCGAAAACAAGCGGCATTTGGATGTTGTGCGTGGATGAGGAAACGGAAGGGTTGATTTCAAAGGAAGTGGAGCCAAATTTTCCAAGAAAGGAGATATAACACAAGTGTCCGAGGAGAGACAAACGAATCTTATCTGTCCTTGGATAATGTTTGAAAAGCCTCTTGTGATTGTCACAGAAAACAAGATCCCCTTGCTTAGAAACCGCCACCGGCGTGAACCACCTTTTCCGAATTCCCCGATGAACACCTTTTCCGGCTAAAGGTATGGAGTAAGTCTTGCTCCATCTTTCTTCTTCTGCAGGCATGCTTCATATCTCTAGTTTCCATTGTGGTTTAGTATAGGTAATGGCTATGGTCAGGCGGTCCTCAAGGTTCGATATTTGGGTTTCTTGCGTGACACTCGTAGCCGGAACCGTGACATCATGGAACTCTTCTTTGTGGAGATTCAAGGCTAGTATTTTGTAACCAGTCCCAAAGTTTTGTAACCAGAGATCGATCCATTCACACTCACTGATTTTCTTCCCGCATCGACCTTGTAAGGAGGTGGAGTACTCAACATCCACCATTCACCAGTTTCAACATCAAGAACACTACACTCCACAGGATGACCCTGTAGCCCAATTTCCATCTTCACTACTTTATAGCTCCCTTTAACTTTGCCCCTACCGAATCCCATTGTCAGATTTTCCGGAGAGAAAGCCCACGACCATAGTTTGATTCCAAAACTGAATCGCCGGAGTTGTCTTGTCCAAGGGTTCAAAACGTTGATCCAATATTTTTCGGGGATGCAGACCAAACCGTCGCAAGTCAACGAGGGTTGTGCGGCGTCGCAGTGAAGATAAGACTATCTCTTCGTCCCCTATGAGCCGCGACTCGGGGAGGAGTCTCTGCCGCCCGCCGCAGTCGCTGTAAGCAGCCAGGATTTTCCAGCTCTTTTGAACAGTCATACGTCTCTCCACGAAGTTCTTCGATTCCAGAATTGATCTCCATTATTTTGAGACGGTTTTGGATATGAGGGTGGACTTCAAAGGCAGTCGAAGGAAAATTTCTTCCAGTAGATCATCAACTATGTAGATGGAATTAGGGTTTTTCTCTTCTTCCCTCAATTTTTTTTCTTTTATATATCTGTCTCTATCTATATAATCTTTATAACCAAACAATTTAGAAATTCGTCTTTTTGTTAGGATATATCGGGAGATTGACTTAACAAATTTTCATATTTTTATTAGGAAAGTTAAGGTCTGCATATATATATATATTTCCTTAGATAGGTTTCTTTATATTTGTTGATAATAACTTGTGGATCAAGTTATGACTTTGCATACTTAATCGAAAGCTCTTTGATTTTTTTTAATGGCATAATATATAATAAAATATAAAAAATGTTTTTTTTGTTAATGTTCCTCAATTAATATATAGAGGATTTAGTTTTGTTTGATTGTATAATTAGACTGATTATGTATCCAAAATTATTAAATGGGGAAATATAGAAAGGTGATTACAATGTGTTTCTTTACACAACAAACAAACCAAATAGAAGAAATACAAACATTCCTTTATAAGAAAACGAATACAAACATAAAAATCATCTTTAACAAAAAAATACAAACATATATATAAATCAATAATTATATTACAAAAAAAAATTAATAATATTAATCGAACAAATTTGTGTATAATTTTTCTATAAAACTATGAGTATACGTCTTGAACAAAATCCAGTTCTACCACGGGCTGGGTGACGATGTGGGCGACGTTAAGCTGCAGATTAGATAGTAATTACTCTGTTAATAGATTTCTTTTAATTTGAGAAAGTATACTGTGTTACCATATATAAATATCACATATTAAAAATAAATAAGGAGAAAAAATCTTACTCTAAGAAACTTTTCCAGCAAGAATCACTTGTTTCATCATCAAGGAACTTCTCCCAGTCCTCTAGGACATCTGAACCGGAGTGTTGAGTCGTACCCGGATGGTTCAAATCGGATGTCTCAGGACTAACCGATACCGAACCAGAACAAGGAATTTGATCACTATAATAACCCAGGATCATACCGGCTCCGGTTTGATCATTTATCTTAGTGGTAGTACTTGTACCCTGTTTTGCTGAATTCAGAACCTCCTGAGAATCCGTAACCAAACCAGGAAGCTGGTTATCTTCAAAACCATCCCAAATATCTTCAAACGATGGCATGAAATCCTCATTTGTAGTTTGGTTTTTGAAAACCTGTGGATCAATAGCATTCAATTGTCCAGCCACCGGGTCCGGTTTAGGATTCACTGAGTTGGTATTGAAGCTATTGACTACCGGTTCCGGTTTAGGATGCAATGAATTGGTATTGAAGCTATTGATGTTTGGTATGGCTTTGGGGGTTATGATTTGAAGCATTTTATGGATCAATTGGAGTTTGAGAAAATCTTCCAAAGCAGTGTTGTTGTTGAAGAGGTTACTGTTACCAAATTGGCCATTGCTAATTGCCGCAGCGAGCATTTGAGTAACGTCGAGGATTGGACTAAGATCATTGGTTCTTGGCTCGTGCGTGATTGGATCAATCCCCATTTGCAACAACTTCTTCCTCATATGAGTGTTCCAATAGTTTTTTATTTCGTTATCAGTTCTTCCTGGAAGATGACTCGCAATCTTCGACCATCTGTAAAATAAAAAAATTCAATTCCATCGTTACAACAATAACATTTTTCATGGTTCTATTCTTGAAAACGTGAATCCTATATTAGCAAAAATATACTACGTTTGATGGTTCGATCCAAGGAAAATACATAATGTGTATTTTTTTTCTAAATAAACCCACAACTTTAAGCACTTTAATCAAAATTTTATTTGTTCCAAGATATTTCATGCTATATAGTTAAATGAAACTTTTTATTAACAAAAAAAAGAGTCTTACTTGTTGCCAAGAAGCGCATGTAGTCTAACGATAGTACTCTCTTCTTCATCGGAGAACTCGCCTCGCCGGATATCAGGACGGAGATAATTCATCCACCGGAGCCGACAGCTCTTGCCGCAGCGGTTAAGTCCAGCGAGCTTAGGAAGCGACCGCCAGTTCCCATAACCGTTGTTATTTATATAAGCCGTGAGCTTATCATCTTCTTCGGGCAACCACGGTCCTTTCTTCACGCCTTTGTCTTGATCGCAACACGGTGATCTTCCCATTTAATTTGTTTATATGTATCTTCTCAAGAACCCTAATTTCTCGAAGATTATTGAAAAATATTTGGTATTATTTCTTTCGTAGCTCTCTACGTTCTAGTTTGTATGCATATATATACATGAATGCAAAGGAGCCATGTTGTAACTAAAGTAAAGTTGTATGCATTCGTCAGAATTTTATGTAAATATTATTTTTCATAGTGTGTGACAAGTCTACAATATATGAGTCATTCAATAAATAAGTTAAATAACCAAAATAATTTATAACAAAATCAAGATTAGGTAATGAATTAATATGATATGTGTCATGGCGTTCGCAGAGTAATTTGTGGGGAGGATGTTCAAAGAAAGAATTTTATAAGAGAATAAGAACAATATATATTAATTAATGTATTTCGTTATTATGAGTTAGATGTATAAAATATTTTCCCTAGCTATCCTAGATATTTCCTTATATATCTGAATTTGTTACGTACTTTTACTTGTAGATACAATAACAAAGTATAGTATGATTTCATAATCTGAAATCCAAACTAATCTTTTCGACATTATATTTAAAACCCACATTTCAAAATATTTTCCCATAAAAAACCTATGATAAAAAGTTTGCTTAAATGCTTAATAATAAATTAAAATAGTTAACTACTTTTGTAATATTTAATTGGATTATGTTAAATCATGTTCTCATTGCAATCTTCATCTAAATTGGAATCTTGTATTTACTACCATTATGTGACTGCGCTTCCACCGCATTCAAAGAAGCCTCTACCTGCTTCATGTTTCATGGTTGATCAAAGCCTACTCTTCCTCTTCCTCTTCCTCTCCTCCTCCTCCATTTAAATTCAAACGAAGATTATTCTTCTTCTCCTCGTCATATGACCAAACCATCCGAATTCTATGCATGCTTAGGGAATTTTTTGTTTTTTACTGAAATGTAATTAAACTTATATCTTAGCTTAAACCAATAATAGTTTATTACCATTACGTAAATTCCACAATTCCAAAAAAAAAAAAAAAAATTAATACATTCAACAAAAATATATTTATGGCCTCAATCGAGATGATCAATTAATAGACTATCATCATTTAGACTTTTTTGTTTGTTTTGTATTTCTTGTTACGTAAATATGTAAATTTATGAAACTGCCTTCAAGTATATATGTTGTCTCAATTTCTACTTTTTAGATATGTATACATATTAGTGATAAAATGGGGTTTTGCGGATTTATATATTGTGGGTCATTAAAACCCCCGACTGTAACATGAAACTTATGAAGCCGAAAAAAAAATTCTCTAAATCTCGGTATTATTATTAGCATACTTTCATTAATACTATATTTCATTTATGTATTAGAGTTGGATTAGAAAACTCCACATTATGTGGTATTAGTAGTATGTTAATGCTAATTACTATATATGTATGTTATGATCTCATATCAAGCAACTCAATAATACAATTCAGTAATACTATATTATACTCTACTACATATATAGTCATGGAAATATATTAATAATAATATTCAGATCTAGAGAGTTTTTCTTTTCGATTTCATGGACTTCATGTTATAGTCAGATTTTCATGACCAACAATAATTGGTCCACAAAATACACATTTTAATTTCTAAGTTATTTTCAATAATACACAAACATATGTTTTTTTTTTTTTTTTTTGCCAAAAGGGTTTTCAAATACACAAATATATGTTATTTAGAATTTTGTTTTGGTTAAAGTCAATTTGTATTGCTAAAATTTAAAACTTTACAAAGGAATTTTTAATCTTTCAGTTTGATTACACAATATTTTGAAAAACGTAAAGAACTTCAATAAGTGTGACACATATGAGAAAAGGGGAGAACGAATGGTAGAGATTTGCAAAGTAATTTACATTATATTCTATATAGATTTAAGATTTAGATGATCCTTTGATACACGATTTGCAAAGTAATTCACATTAATAAGATAATTCGGTAGCTTTATTCGAATAATTCATTTCTTTTAAAGAACTTCTCTCGAGGTTTCCAAACAATATTCGATAGCGTAAGGAACACATAAACTAGACAGTGGATTATATTAGAAGGTGTAACTATAGAGTTGGTACGTATGACATATTACGTTGTACTGACATTTGAAAAAATCTCTATGATATATTACGTTGTATTATACTATTGGACATTTGAAAAATCTTACATGTAATAGAATCTTTGTTGGCTTCAAAGGAATGAGAAGGATCACGACAAATTAGAAGAAACATAAAACGAAGTTTCCTACGGTTGGAAGTCTTGGAGAAAACGTTTATTATAATTAATTTTTAATAATGAGGTATCACTCTTACAGAAGATCTTGATTATATATATACTTAAATACTACTTTTGACCGTTAATTACCGTCATGGATTAAAGGGTCAATGTTCAGTCTTGTTTCACATTGTCAAATTAAAACCAAACATTTACCAACTTTTTTTTTTTCATTTACCAACTTTCTATTTATCTTGTTGACTATATAAACAGTCGTATAAACTAAGGTTTAATTTCCATATAAGTAGCAGCGTGTCGTATAAAAAAATCATATGCTATATATGACATTGTCAACGCGTGTAGATAAGCCAGGGCTAAAAATTCTCTGTAGTAATATTATTGTTAAGCCACATATATAGATATTACGTAACTTAAATAGTTGTAAATTTGTAATTAGTGATTTCATTCTATTGCTATCGGTCAGTATCGAAAATAAACTAAAATCAATACATATATACAAGCATTCTTGAATTCATAGAAATACTTCAAACTATGAATTCATAGATTATACAATACCTTTCAAAGTAAACACCGTATATACTCTTTATTTTGACGTAATTATATTATAATACTATTCTGTAAATGAAATAAATTACTTCATTTTTCGGACTAAATCTTCTAATTTGATTTTTGAAAAAGCTTTCACATTAGTATATATCTAATTCTTTTTTTTTTTTTATAAGAAGTATATATCACATTCAAATTCTAAATTCGGATCGTTTAATAAGTGTGAAAATTGCTTCTCTGCTACCGAGCTCAAATTTCAGTGTGAAACTCCGTATGGGAAAGAGACTTCTCGTTTACTTAAGGGACATGATCCGACTCTCATCAAGAAAAAGTATGTGTCAAATGCCAAAAAAATGGTGGATACTAAAAAACCTATAACAATTTGTGTTATTATGGTCAATAAAGTTAGATAGTTTGGGAGACAACGTTGACTTGTAAAATTAATTGAACGACCAAAGGTAAAATTAAAATAAACACAATTGCATAAATTAAATATATCCATTTGCTAAAAATTCTAAATAGTTTATCCTATAATAAAGCGAAACATCCGTGATCGTGTCTCTTGGAGACGTATATGTTTGGTTATTTCCAGCAAAACAAACATATTATAAGTTGTTGTTACATAACGAACCCATATCTTAATTTTACAACACTAAAGTTATTTTTGGCCAATAAATAGTTAAATAATTTTAACGGAAAAAAATTAAACAATTTAAAAAGAGTTCCAAATGTGAATGCGCGTTTCTACATACAAACGTACATTTATTATTATCGCTATATAAACTGTCAAATGAACATCACCAGACACCAATACTTAAGTAGTAGTATTAGACTATTAGTTAGGTGTTTTAACATTAAATTTCGACTTTTATTGTTTTGGTTGATGAAAGTTTGAAAAATGTATACACACTCCCAAAATTTACCATTTCACGTGTTTACACCTAGTTTGTATACGTTTATTTACCATACAAAAAGAAGAAGAAAAAACAATAAATTAAATTTTAAAAATAATATTTATTTGATTATTTAATATATATATATATATATTATAAAAGGTATTTAAAAAAAAATTGGTTCGGCTAAAACTAGTTTGAATTATTCAGTTAATGAAACTGAACTGGTTGCAAGAACATTATACTTTGATTCGGTTTCGTTCAATTTTCTCTTTGGAAACAAAAGAGTATAAAAAGCCAACCACAATTGTCGAAAATTGAACCACAACTTTCTTTTTAGGTCAAGAGAAAAAGCCTCTTTAACTATAGAAAGCTAAATGGAAAGTCGAAAGAGCCCACGACCCAAGAAAAATAAAGCTGTGAATTACATATGCACTATTGAAACCTTTTTAACAGTACATAAGTGTGAAGCTTGGTTACAAAAACAAAAAAAGTGTGAAGCTATTTAAACGTTATGTAGTACGTGATATTTGACTATTTCTTACAAAAACGGTTCAAACTTTCGGATCGAAATAAAATACATATGAATACTTCAATATCGAACGTTTAAAATGTTCATCCTTTTCAATATTTTTTTGGTAATTTTGGATGATACGGGCGATATCGGATTAGCGAATTACACAGCAATAATTTTTCACTACCAATCAATTATACGCCTTTCGAGACTAATCCCACAAATAAGTAGGTCCATCGGAAACAAGATTGTTTTACATAACAAGATTGGTTTACAATGAAGTCGAATTCAGAAAAGAGCGAGTTTACACTTTACTTTGAGACAACTACCTCAAAACCACCATTACTTTTCAATATTAAGATCCATAGAGGACTAGACTATTTTGAATGATCTAGAGCCAATACTCTCGATTGAGGTGAAAATGTAGGTACATGTGGCGATGATGATGATTCATGGCCCATGAACTCTTTCTCTTTTTATTTCTTAAACGTATTATCGAAAACGAAAAAGTTTATCAGAAACCACTTGAAAAGAGAATCCTGAAGTGTTGCACGCTGTCTCTGTCTTTTATTACCTTTAAGGCTTTAACAAAAGAGAATCCATATTGATTTCCATCTTACATTATTATCTCTATATATAATAATCGTGTAAATAAATATAAAGCAACTTTTTTTTTTCTTTGCGGGATTTCAAGGCCAATTCAAAAACTATAAGATTTTTTTTTAAGATAAGCATAGTTCTTTCAGTTATTAATTTATTCATATTTGCCTTCAAAATCCAACTTTTATTCCCTCTTTCGAATTCTTTTATGTAATAGCAAAGTTTAGTTTATTATTTTTCTCCTCTATATATTTGTACAACCATTCCTCTTATAACCTATCTCCACAAATCCTTGACAAAGAATAATCGCTACTTTTTCTCTGGTTTCATTTTCCCCTACCCCAAATAAAATACATACATAGTTTTATTCTATTCGAATCAAGACCGACGTATAAGCCATCCTTCATTCATATTTAGAGGTTTTGTATACCATATACATATATATTATATATGGGTTTATAGTCCTGCCTGGCTCCCTGTATGCCACAAGTAAACTCGGATTTCATAACAAAATCGATCACTAGTGGCATACAGAGTAGTCAAGCATGACCAAAGCTTTTCTTGATATATAAGTACTTTGTCATTAAAACACAACATATATATGCATGGATGGTGTCTATAAGCTTTCTGTTATCTGCATGGCTTATGTCTAAGAGAATTTCTGTTTTATGATACTCATATTCATTATTTTATAAACAACCTTTATTTTATTAACGTTTCATTCGTTTTAACCATGTATCAAGCAATTACTATATTACTAAGATGTAACCAGATTGTAATATATAAACAATGCTAACGAGTTTGATATTCATATTGTTTGAAATTATCTTTGGCGGTAAAAAGTACATTGAACAATGGTTGAGTTATTATTCAAAAAAAAAAAAAAAAACAATGGTTGAGTTTATCGGAATTAAGCCAATAACTAGATAAAAAAAAGTGTCCATTTATATATATTTTTTTTACCAATTTATCTCGTTTTAGATCTTCCAATTTATAATAAATATTGTTTTCTGCACCAAGTTTTAACTAGCCAAAAAAAAAATTGTTTTCTCTATCTCAATGTTAAAAAAAAATTGATGGGTGGCTCTATTTATCAATAATTCAATATCCCAAAGTTGTAAATTACCATATGTTGTGTCACTAACTTCTATTCAGTTTGTCAAAATCTTGCAATAATAGTCTTAGCAGGTGGTTACATTCAGGCCTTGCCAGCTCCTCAAGAGGGTCTAAGCTTTACTCCGAGTTAGAGATTCTTGACAAAGTGAAAGCCTCTCTTTAGTCTAGCGGGTTTGAAAGACAATGCATGCGATGCGTTGTATGTGTCTTCTGTTGTGTGACAGAATAAATATAGAACACAACACAATTGTCTCACCTTTTCATGCATTTGTCCCTCCCAAATTTCTCAACTTTATAGAATTTTTTTAATGTTTCTTTCCTCAAAATCATCGACACTGATTAGACGATGTTTCAGAGGTAAATTTAGGTTTGTAAACATAAGAATTAATATATACTAACAACCTTTTTAGAATGGAAATGGATCAACAAAAAATGATAATTAGTGGTAAGTTTTTTTTTTTTTGGTTTTAAATAATTAGTGGTAAGTTGACTGACTTTTTAATTGCCGGAGTGACAGGACAAAAAATGGCAGAAATAAATCGGGAAATAAATCTAATGAAATGTTTTTTTTTTTGGTGTAAAAAAGCTAGTAACTTGGCAAGTGACTCTCTTTTTTCTTGTCGTTGCAAATTAAGAGTTCTCAAACATAAACAAAACAAACAATCAAATTGACGCTTTTCCGGATTTTTGAAGGAAAAGAACATAAGTCACCTCAAATGCCATATAACACGAATGGACTACCATTTTGTTTATAGTTTTCCGCTATATTTTGGCAGAAATACCATTTGCACCCAATGTTATATTTTTATTTTTTTTGTACTTCTACAGTTAATTAAGTATTAAGTATAGAATTCTCTTCTTATACTGATGTAATTTTTACTTTTGTCGTTAAGCAACATAGGCAATTATAAGGTCACATGTCAATATACCATTTAAACGTGCTATCTGCCACATTCCGTGGCCAAAGCACCACACTATCATTTATCAAATCGAGATTGATTAAAGATTTATTGTTTATACGAAAAATATTTCTAAAATTTAATGTTGATTATACTAGTAAGGTTAGTAGTGCTAGTTTCAAATTATATTTAAAACCTGTATGGTTGTTTTTATAGACTGTGTACATGTAAGATATTTATTTAATAATATAAGAGCCAAACTATTCTCCTTTTCTTTAACTCAACAAATTATCCTCCTTTATATGGACTATATCAGTACTACCAAATGTAATATAAAACTATCAGCATATCCAAGCTTGCACGAATCATTTAACTTTGGTAATAACTTGTACTATTATATCTTATGTTTATGCGTACCAATCATAAAAACTTTTCCAAAAATACGGACAAAATTACACTCAACTATCATCATGTGTCTTTGAAGCTAATTGGAGGAGGTAACATGCATTATGAACATATACTTATAAAGTGTTCATAACTGATTTATTTTTTGGTGCAAATAAGTGTTCATAATTTATAAGATTAAAAAGACATTAAAAGAAAAACAAACAAATAAAACTGATAAGAATCAAAACATATGTAAATGCTACCTCTAGTTTTAACTTTAATAACCGATATTGTGAATTTATGTTTGATTTTAGACAGAGTTTACAAAAAAAAAGAGTTTTATTGCTTAACGGGGACGTCTCAATTTCAAAATCCGGTTTTATTTATTTGTCTACCTACTATCTACGTTATCTAAATTAAGCCCATATGTTTATATCGTATGAAATTATGAATAATCCTTACTTTTCCAAAAACTTACAAATATACCAAATTTTAATGATTAGGGTATACGACAAGCACGTCTATAAATCTTGGGGGTAAATTTGTAAACCACGAAAAAATGAGGGCCACAAATGGTTTTTAAGATACAAAATTTGTTTTTTTTTTTTTATTAGATTTACTTAAAACCAAACCAAATCCTTCAAAATCAAAATTCGAATATTCCTTTTTATTTTTTTCTTCCTCTCTGTCTCCTTCTTCAATCTTTCTCCGTCATTCAGATTTCGGGGAGACAGAGAAAAGGATTCGTGTAAGCAAAAAGCTTTAAAACTATTTCTATATATCCTTTCCTCTATCTCTCTCTCTCTTTTCGACCGGATCGATACAGAAGAGAGAAGAAAGAGAGATGGAGAGAGAAGGAGAAACAACAATCGGCGTTGTTCCGGCGGCTCCGGCGAAATCGGCGAATCCGGGATATTCTCTGAGCTTTTGGGAGGTCACGGCAGCTTCCGGCGTCGTTTTAGGGTTTCTGCTGGGACTTGTTTGCGTTTATCTCACAATGCCTCAATCTGATTACAGTTTCCTCAAGCTACCTCGTAATCTCGAAGACCTTCAGATTCTTAGGTGAATTTTTATTGTTTCTATAATTGATTGTTTCTGGGTTTTTAGTAAAATGCAAGCTTTAGGAATTAGGATTCTGGAATTTATATACTTGAAGCTAAGCTAATCTCGTATTAGGTTTATTGCTAATATTAGCAATGTTTCTTGAATATGAATTATAAAACAGAGCCTGAAAAAAAGTTCGTCTAGATTGATAGATTATCCGCAAATTTGATTACTTTCTTGAAACAGATTTGATGGTTTTGATTTGTTTTTATCATTTTGAGCTTTTTCACCACACTGCAAGTAATGTGGCATTGATTGATTAAATCACTAAATCTTTGTGTTTGATGTGTTTTTTTTTCTTCTTATTTTTTGCAGAGATAATCTTGAGATTTACACAAGTGATTACACAGTTCAAGTTCTTGTTGGATATTGTCTGGTCTACGTTTTCATGCAGACATTCATGATTCCTGGAACCGTGTTCATGTCTTTGCTTGCTGGTGCTCTCTTTGGAGTTTTCAAAGGAATGGCTCTTGTTGTCTCCACTGCAACAGCTGGTGCTTCCTCTTGCTATTTCCTCTCTAAGCTCATCGGTAGACCTTTAATCTTCTCGCTTTGGCCCGACAAGCTCATATTTTTCCAAGATCAGGTTGGAAAAACAAGAAAAGAAGATATCTTTTTGTCCCTATTTTCGATTTAAAGTTTTTTCGAGAAATCCTGAAGGTTTTTTACGCGGGTTTTGTGTTTTAGGTTGCGAGAAGGAAAGATGGGTTGCTGAATTATATGCTATTCTTGAGACTAACACCAACATTGCCTAACACTTTCATTAATGTTGCTTCTCCTATTGTTGATGTTCCTTACCATATCTTCTTCCTCGCTACATTCATCGGTCTGATTCCTGCTGCATTTGTCACTGTCCGGGTAATGAGAATTTCAGGGGTTTTTTTTTATCTTACTGTTTCAATGAGTATGCATATTTTCCAATCGGAATGTGTTTGGTATTGTGGCGCAGGCTGGGATTGCTCTTGGAGAGCTACAATCATTGGGAGATCTCTATGATTTCAGCTCGATGGCAACTCTGTTTCTCATCGGTGTGCTCTCTGTGACTCCAACCCTAATTAGCAAGAAAAAGGCGTAGAAGAAGAAGAAAATCAATGGAAACATAAGACAAAGCCTTCTCATGCATATGATGATGAGAGGATGCATTTCAAAATCCTCGTTGTGTATATATGTCATTTAGAATGTTAGGACCAATTTCAAAACCCACATGTTCTCTACATGTTTTAAGTAACTCAAAATGTACTAGAATATCTCAAACGGGTTTTAATGGGCCTTTTGACAATATGTTTATGGGCCTAGTTTATAAACCAAAATTATCCATAAAAGTGGCCTGAACCTGGATTTTCGTTGCTTGGGTCTCAAACCGATTCTAAATTTCTAATGATGAATGACCTAACTAAAATATCTCTACAATATATTATTTAAGAAGACATTTTTAAAAATGAATTTTGTTTTGTAAATTATTATATGAAATGTCATTACAAATAAGAAAAGATAATTGAAATACGAAAAGCTATAATTGTTTATAAAATTATTGATGAGAATATGGAAAGTATTTATTTCTCGTTAAAGAAATTATTTACTATTTAGTTTCTTAATTATTATGATATTATTAAATAATAATCAATCCATACATATTCAAAGAAAAAATATATTCGAAATTTTGCAATATTTTTCACTATAATTATTATAAAATATTTTACTAATTTTATAAAGAGTTAGACAAGAGAAAATTGATATTTTTAAGAGGTTGTGGACTGACCACAAAAATCATAGTCATTAAGCGGTGCATATTAGAGTTATGTTTTCAAGATTATAGGTTTTTGCGGGTTAGCCCAAATAATATTTTGGTTTATTGCAAAACGGGTTAAGTAGACAGGTTAGTCCGGATTGACAATTCTATCTATAATCATTAGTTAAACATATTTTAAAATTCAGATAAAAATAATTTTTCTTAAATTTCAAAACAATTTTTAAACAAAAATTACCCCGCACTATATAGTTAGCGCGGGTTGAATCCTAGTATAGCTTATAATAGGAAATATGAAGTTATGTGAATAATACTTACCGCAAGCGTGAGAAGATATCAATCGAAGTTTACATTGCATTCTGTAGCGGATGTTACGGCTGGAATCATTTATGCTATTTACATTGTATCTTATTAGATTAGGAAAGTAGGTTAAATCGTTTCAGTATATATATGAATGTAAATCTCTTTTATGAAAGACATAGAAAACCCTTTTCACATAGCCTCCTTCCATACTTTGTCATGGTATCAGAACGATTCCAAATTTTTTCCTCTTAAACCAAAAACGACAAAGTATCGAAGGAGACTATGTGAAAAGGGTTTTCTATGTCTTTCATAAAAAGGATTTACATTCATATATATACTGAAACGATTTAATCTACTTTCCTAATCTAATAAGATACAATGTAAATAGCATAAATGATTCCAGCCGTAACATCCGCAACACGTTCACAATAGAAAGCTCACTAATTTGCTCATTTGTGTGTATAACATTGAATTTGGTTCGGTTTGTAAAAACAATAAAATTGGAATGTATACGAGAAGGCTGATAATTCTACGGTGAAGAATTATATACATTTCAATTTTAAGATGGATATATAGAGAACTATTTTTAATTAACTAGGGCCAATATTCTCTCGATTGAGGTGAAAATGAATGTACATGTCCAATGATGGTCATGAAGTCCCATGTACTTTTTTATTTATATACCATTTTTGTACAATTAATACTACGTATCTTTCCTTTTGGCTATAACAATATGAATTTTTTATACAATTGTTGTAATTAACTCAAATGTACCAAATACCATTCAAATGGGTTTCTTGGGTTTCTTGGGCATTGTTATAACCCAAAAATTACATAAGAAAATAATAGACATTATTGTCCACAAGCCAATCTCATGCTTCTTTGGCTTGGCCTTTGATGATAAACGACCTATGACAAGCTAAACATATCTAAACATATAACTTATAATAATATAATCACATCATAATTTTGTTTTTGCCAGATCGGTCGGAGCCAAAAGAACTGGGTGATTAAGCCATTGACCCAAAAAAAAGCTTGGGTTATTAAGCCAAACGAACAAATACATCATTAAGCCCAACTAGGAAGGGCTGTCAGAAACCCAAAAAACAAAAAAAATTATTAGGCCAACTCTTTCCGGCTGCTGCCATGTGTCCCTCAATTTAGATTCAGTTAATTGTCTAATAGTTTACACTCTTCATCTTTCTTGTGCTTTATAACAATGGGTTTAATGAAAAATGTATTTGCGTTCTTTTATATATTCCTCGATTTCTTTGCCGCTTCACAATCATCGATAAAATTCATATCTTCATTTATCCCCTCAACTCCAGCAGAGATGTGATGTTTATGGATATTACGTTTAAGCTTCTCTTGAATCTTCAATAAGTTATATTATACGTTTAAGCAATTTGAAGTGTTATGACGATGTGGGTTTGTTATCGATGTGATTCTCTTGAATCACTTATGTTGTCAAGTTATGTTGATTTGTCTTACGTTATACCTTTTTTTTTTGCAATTGTGTTGTATAAAATCCCAAATTATCAATGTGAGGGTTCATATTACTCGCAACTGGTTCATGTGCATACAAAGGATATTAGGAAAATTAATGGTATTACCATGTTGATTTCCTCTCGAAATCATATTATACTTTACATTAGGCATTGACAAAATGGGAAAGTATATACCAGTTTTTTTCTTCAAATTCTCTCACTATTATTTCTAAGCCTTAATTTCGAACATTATTGTAGTCATTTCCGTAGGATTCGATCAATATTTCTAAACTACTAGCATCTAAATTATTACCGCAAAACATTCAGCATTACACCGGTTTTAATTAGATTTTTTTTATCAACGTTAATTTTGATTCTCTCCTTGAAAGATGTCAGTGTATTTTAGGAATTTTCATGCTTTCCACCGTTGTCTCTTTCTTTGTAAAAAGATAATCGTGACACAATTATTTAACAAAAAAAACCCGCGCTTAGCGCAGATACGGTCTAGTTGAAATAAAAACGAATACATGATGTTCGCGTTAATTATAGTTTCACATGAGAATATAACGGGAGAGGAATTTGGACTGTTATTTTTATCTTTAAGTGGTTGAAGCCATATTAGATCTCGCACATATAAGGAAATGAGAAGATGTTTGCCGGCGAAAGAAAGACGCAACATGGATAAACTTTTGAGAAATCCGCAGAACTTTAGTCCAAGATAAGTATTAGGATAAATAAGGTCTAAAGATTAAGCTGAGAGCTGAATGGAAGATAGAAAATGAACCTGAGAGGAGATATATAAGAACATTACAAAAGCTAATTAACATCAGAATAATTTTTTCATTTGTAGTTATCATGGATTTGCTTTCGAAAACTTATGGCGATATAATTTTTTTTTATTTATTTGAAAATTATGTTTCAAGTTTCATTAACTTATTAGATCCATCACTCTAGTCGTACTCTTGTTTAAAGCAAAATTTCAACTTATCATTCGTATCTTATTAAAGAGTAAAGAATTTATAAACGTATGTTTTTTTTTGTTTGGACAGCAAAACGTTTGTTATATTAATAAAAAAGATTTCATAAGAAGACATGCATGAAAAAAACATTAAAAAAACAATCATATATAGAACATAAAATAAGAATAGAAACGATAAGTTTTCAAAAATTATCATTTTTGTATTTTATTTATCAAAACTACCACAATTTTCATAAAATTCCAAAACTAGCATAAATATCTTTTCTTCTATGATGAAGAGTTCTATATCTAAAACAAAATACATCATACAACCGATTTTGGATTTCTTCTATAAAGTTAATTCTGTTAAACTATTCAGTCATCAACGAGTTGAACTCTAATTAAGATGTTCCCCGGTACCATAGAGTTTCTACACGTTGTTGGAATTGACACTCTCTTTGGCCTTCTTCTCAAGGTACCACTCAATATTGTTGTCAAGTACTTAGTGAGTTCAAAGTTTCTATTATGAAAAATGTATGCATGCAAAAAAAAGATAACTAGTATTGGGTGAAATAAATTCGCAACAAAGTGTATTATTCCCAAAATAAACTAAAGAAATATAGTAAAAATCAAAGAAAATGAGACTAGCAGCTCTCGTAAAGGTCAGACAGTCGTTAGAGAAATCTTGATAACTGTCGAAGTAATTTCTTACGGTTGTAAAGAAGTCTTTTAGTACTAGCAAAACCATATTTTATCATTGATGGAACTAGAATTTGAATCTCAATTGGAAATATTGACGGTTCAGTTCCACTCCTAATGGAACTAGAATTTGACAGTAATTTTTAAATAGTAAATTCTGGAAGGAGAGACGAACACAAAAACAATAAACTAAAACTACATTTTCAACGCCTTTAATTTAGAGACAGCGATTGAGATTCTTACAATTGTTTTTTAGCAACCAAATCTTCCTGAAGTTAGATTTTTATGCAGTCAAAATTCGATCATTAAACAGCAGTTAATTTATTAGTTTGGAATAATTACAAGTAAATACGTCAATTAATCAACTATATTTTTCCTATCATTTTGTAGAATTATCCACTAACTATAATATATTGTATGTTTTATATTCTGGTTCAGATATTCAAACAATTAATATAAGTTTTACCAGTTCGTAGAAATAATTCAAAGAAATTTCGATTGAACTCCAATGACTTTGTAAATATATATAAACCATTAGCACAGTCATACATTAACCATTTTTATGTACTTTAAAATAAGAGGTTGAGATAATGTTTGTATTTTTTTTTTAATCTCTAATCACAACTACAGACTATAATCTTACCAAAATTAATGTATCTATTAAAATATACATATAACACTGATCATGTTAAAACATAAAGCAACCAGAATTTATTTTCACAGTTCAAACTATCATAAATCAAAATTAAATGTAGTTAAATCAACTGTTTATAAGAATCTTTTGTTCCATTGCATGCTCAGTCTAGTATGAATATATGTTTAAAATATGATTTACATTGTCTTTTTTTAATAAAACGTTTACGGAGTTGTTATATATATGTATTATTAGCCGCTGACATATAAACACAAATACATATAGACTCTCATGCATACATGTTACGTTTAATATAAAAATACGAAGGTAGCATATAACTAAGGGACTTTTTCAGAGAATATAATTTCCAAATGAAAAGCGATCAATTGATTAATCAAAAGAAATTTCTCTTACAGATAAGCAACACAGCACATCGGTTTAATAACTTAATAAGTCTGCTTCCAATACGAGATTCCCATAAAATCATTAACAGTTTAGTTAATTTATTATAAGCATATGAATCTGATATAAAATATTTCAACTAAACGAGAAGAAAAAAACAATCATCACCCGTACAAAATCAAACTTATTTTCATCCACACTTATGGGAAACACGCATTAATATATAACCAAAAAAATCATATAAATAGTAATTTTCATACTGCATCCAGAAACTAAAATATACAAATCCACATCTTATATAGATCGAATCCAGATATTTTTCTTTCACAAAAGTATGTTTTCTCCATATCCAAAGACATATATATATATATGTATATATATATATAGACACAGATATATTGAAGACACAAAGCAAATGTAAGTATATTATAATAAAACCTAAAACATTACATGACTCTTATAAAATTGGAGAAATATAAGACACAATAACCAACGAATAGGTTTCATTGTTCAATTCCTCCAGATCAAATTAATCAAAACAAAATTGGTAATATAACTATAGATATGCTAGGGCTTCAAAAAATTGAAAACCACTGTTGAATTGACACCAAATCATAGACACACAATTGATGTATGTTAATATATATTTTTATCACCATGCCACACACATACACAATCACATGTATACCTATATGTATATATATAGAAGCCATATATAGCAGCAACAATAATAGGAATATCCATTAAGCAATATTTTTTTTGTTTTAGTAGTGTCGCATTGTTCTATTTGAGAAAAAAATATATTAGAAAACAAATATTTTAATCGTAGATTCTATCACCAAACCCCCCCAAAATATATGTTTTGCTCTTAATCATTGCACTGACAAAAACACAAAAGGACCTGGATTTAAACTACACATCAACAAACCTATTTGTAGAAATTTGATTCATAACCGATAACCTCTAATCAAATTTTAGTAGACTATATGGTCAATATAAAATTCGTGATAAAGTGGTAAGATATGAAGAAAGATTGAGGATTTTTTTTCATCGCAGACGAACACAGATAGAGTTAAACAGAAAAAGAAAAAGAAGAGAGGATTAAAACATAAAATTCTACAAACCGCAAAACAAAAGGAAAAAAAAACCTAAGCTTAACAGGATGAACAAGATAATGTCCGAAATCACGATGATAATTTGAATTTCATTAAAAACTTCTCTAACCTTTCTTCACTCTCGCAAATTCTTCGCCGGAAAAGCTCCTCCGCCGGTATATATATAATGATTTTATCAATATATACACATCAGAAAAGACCTCTTCCACCGGAATTACCCGGCCAACCTTCCACCGGAAGTTGCACATTTGGTTGCATATTCATCGGTAAATTAAAGAACGGAAGTCCTCCTCCTCCTCCGCCAGCAACCTCCGGAAACAAATTACCTCCTCCGTTAGATCCTCCTCCTCCTCCTCCGAGATGTTGTTGCTCATCTTCTTCCAAAGGAAGTCTCTCATAAGCAACATTTGTAAACGAAGCAGCGATTACAATCACCGGTCCAGCTGCCGTAAGCTCACCGACGACGCTTCCTCCGACGACCTGTCCTTGTCCTCCGGCCAAGAATATAGTCAAACTCGTTGCTCCGGGAGGAGCCGGAGGAGGAAGAAACGATCCGGAGAGAGAAAGAATCTCGAACGTTCCTGGTAGCGTCACAACCGCTCCAGCCGCAGATGGCTGACGTATGCTGACGTTCGTGACCGTTCCGCTACCGCTCAGAACGCAGATCCCTCGCTGTCTTCGACGAGCGTAAGTCGCAACGCAGTCGAAAACGTCGCAACCATTTGTTACTTCAAGAATGTGAGCTCTAAGAGTGTTTGCGCTCTCGCGCGTGATTATCACCGGAGGTTTCGGTTTGTTTTTGGATCCAGGTGGTCTGCCACGTGGACGACGGCCAACGACGTCTCCGCCTCCTCCGTGACCTCCTCCTCCTCCTCCTCCTCCTCCAGAGCTACCTGATCCTCCACCGGAGGCTAAGTCAATACCTTGATGGTTGTTGTTGTCGTCGTCGTCGACGGTGAAACGACCGATTCCGGCGCCGGGAGTGATGTCATCGGAGGAGGAATTGTGGTGAAGGTGGAGATCGGGACGATGGATCTGGTGATTAACGTAACGAAAAGCTGTGCCTAGATCAAGACCAGCCATGCCCACATCAAAAGCAAAGGAGAGATTTTAATTTGTAAAAAAAAAAAATTATATAAAAACACACACACACACACACAGCAAGATTAAAATAAAGCTTCTCTTCTTTGTAGATTTACTATAATTTTTCTTTAAAAACAAAAACAAATTAAACTAGAAAATAATGAGAGAGGATTGTGAAGAAGTTAGGAAGACGAAAATGGGAGGAGAAAGGGAAATGATAAAAAGTAGAAGGAGAAGGTGAGACTAAAATAAAGCATTAAAGAAGAAGAAAAATATGTTTGTGTATATATAGATATATGTATGTAAATGCAGTCACTTGTCTAACCTAAACTCTTACAAAATATTTATTAATAAAATATTTCGTTTTGGTATCGACTTCAAGTCTTCAATTCAAATTTTCATCTCTTTGAGAGTTTTATGTCGTTTTGTGTGTTTTGGACTCGGCAGGTAATTCCACTCTTCTTCTTATTCTTCTTATCCAAGAGCGTGAACTATACGCGAGTACCATAAGCAAAATATATTAGGGTCTTTTGTTTGCATTTTTTTTTTTTTTTGTTAATAAAAACATTGTTTGTGTGCTACCAAAATTAAGAAAAATAAGTAACATTTAGTGCATTGTACACGCGTTGATTTTCCAGTCGTACTCATGTATAATACTGCACGAATCAACGGTGTATAGTACACAAACCAATAACAAGCAGAGGCAAAATCATCTTTTTCAAATAAAAAATGTTATAATTTTTCAGAATTTAAAAAATGTTATATCACAAATTATGTTTTAATTAAGTAACACTAGATGCAAATATCTCTTATTTTTATTAGGTTTTTTTATTTGAAACTTATTTTTATTTTATTTTAAGTTTATAAATTTATATAGTATATTTATGATAAAATAAAACTATGGTATTTTATTATTATAGTCAAAAATTACTTTTAAAACCTTTTTGGTGTTTTGTATTTCCGTTTATAATTCATAAAATTATTTCATTAGAAGATGAAAACATGAATAAAGATTTTTTCTTTAAAAAAACAGCCAAACATGTTTCATCTCATAATTGGTATTGGTTTGAGACTTTGAGTACATGAATACAAAGTTTCAAAATTAGCAATATACTCTAATTAGTAGAAATCGTATTAAAAGGCTAAAAGGAAGTAGTCTACACGCGCATGTTAGGCGCGTAAGAAGCTGGGAAGGAGATGTATGTGAGTGGGTGTGATCTAATTGGTATAATAAGTTAAAAGTATTTAAAGAAAATGAAAGTTTAACTAAGATGTATGAACCCATCATGATAATATGTGGTTGGGGTTATCTTGTGGGTTTCATTAAGATGCTTCATCTTTTCTGTCATTCAAAACATTCTCCACCATCATTGCCTTGCCTCTGTTATTGATAATTTATTTAAAATTAATAAATATTATGTCAATGCCTTATTTTATATAAAAATTGAATTAGTTTCCTAAATTAGGATGTAAGCCATGTCAAAAAAAAAAAATGTATAAGCAATCTAGAAAACAAACTTAGGCTAAATTAGGATGTAAGCCATGTCAAAAAAAAATGTATAAGCAATCTAGAAAACAAACTTAGGCCAATACATATGTAATACTTGTACATAAATTAATCTCGGAAATAGGAAAATTATTTAATTAGTTAACCATGGTTAACTAGAAAGTTGACCAAAACTAACCAAAGTTAAAAATTAATTAGAGATAGAGAGAAGAGAGAGAATATCAAGTGGGTAAAGGAGAGAAGCGGCGCGTGGGGTCCACGATTGTCTGAACCATTTGGATGGGTTTCTCTTCGGTCTCATGGAGAGCTAAGGATTTTTATTTGGCTTTGACCGTCTTTGGTTGGAAATTAGTTGGATCTAATCATTTCAAACCAATAATTTCGTGCCTTTATTAATGTTGTTACATTCAATTCATCATTTATATTTGTGTTTCCTACATTATCTTTATTTATTATAGTCTCTCTTTTTTTGTCAACAATTATATTCTCTCAATTTCATACAAATATCGATTTAGAGTTATTTTTATTTTGACAAAACTTATTACTTTTACATTTCCAGTGTGTTTTTAAACCAAATTCTTAATGTATCCCTTATTTAGACCTAGTAGACTTTTAACTAGAGTCATTATCATTTACTTAGTAATATGAAATAGAACATGATTGATTTTGGGATAAACTTTAGACACTAAATATTTAAAGACATTAAAGTTTTTACAAAAATATGTTTCGAATCTTATTTATGCAGTTTGAATAACTTAAAAAGAATTATGTTATTTCATGATATTTTCTTTGAATCCAAAAATAACTTCGAATCGAACCTGAAACAATAATTGTAAATTTGAACCTTTTTTAATTTATATACAATGTGTCAAAATGACACAAAACATAACGGATATACTATATAAGTATGTATCAGAATAAAGAAAAATAATGATAAGCTCGAGTTAGTGAAGTTGTTTACATCGGAAATCCCTTAAAAATTTTGAGACATGTGAATCATTTGGTCTAGATTTTGTATACATAAAAATTCGTAATGACTTACGCTTTATTAAAACCAACTTTAGTTTAATAAAATTTCATAATTACGGGCTTGCAAGTGTTAGAATTGTTGATCTTGTTAGAGAACATCCGTAATTATTGTTGTCCAATACGATCTTAAGATTTTCCAATGAATATAACGCAGCTCACTTGAATTTTTGTTTCTTACTATAAATACTGTTTTGCCATCCGACGACTCATGATTTTATCAAGACAAAGACCAACATTGTTATATGTAAGGGATATGTTAGACATAATCACAACATCGTGTTCAAAACCGTCAGATCGAAATGAATAACCAACCGTAACTGGTTGAGATAGCATAGCAATACTTGGAGTTGCGTAATTTTGAAATAATTTTTTTTCACTCTCTATTATCTGATTTATATATCCATAAAATAGTATGAATTTTGTGGAACAATTTCTATGACAAAATGATTACAATCAAATCAAAGAACCTGTGTCTTTGTAATTTCTTTAGTTGGCTTCAATATTTTAGGGTTAATTGCACATTCCACGTGCAAAAGTTTGTAGATCTTTTAACCTTTTAGAAATTATAATTTTTCCACGTAGACTAATATACAATCAAAGGCTTGCTTTCTCAATGAAAGTTATTGATTTAGTTTTACGTATACAGTATATTTAATAATAAAAAATGATGTATGTGCGAAGTCGCTTCTATTTAGTTAAATTATAGTATCTAAAATATTGTTTAAATAACTTGATAAGCTGATATATTTGTAACCACTAAAATTAAAAAGCTAAACCTATTGGTAATGACGACTTTTGGAACGAACGTAGTGGTGTCTGACAAAGCCATATATATAATATACACTGTTTAAGAAATTATTTTATGTATTTTTATCTTTATTTATTATTTTCTAAATTATTTTTTAAGGATGTTTGTGGCTTATGGTTCCTTATCCAATAGCATTTGTGTAGCATACAACTTTTTGTTTACATAGATAATTGAAGTAAGTGGGTCTTTAAGTTATTAAATTAGCCACAATGCTGTCCCTAAAAATATGTTTAATAAGGTAGGTAACCATATTTTACACACGTATAATATATGAAACTAAAACATATATATGTTAGTCGGTAGATATATTATAAAGTAATCCCGTATATATTTATTGACCATGTTAATATTAAAGCTGTTAAATACTAACCGAATCAACACCGATGGGTTCATTTTATATTTTAACATTATTCATCATGAAGTAATTATAATACAATACAAAGATAGTTTTTCTATAGTTCCATAGAATCCACTAAATCAATAAATTAACTAAATTCAAAAGGTCCTTAAAAACAACCAAAATTCATTTTTATTGATTGACTGGAAATCGTCCCGAATTTATACCATTAAGTAAAATATACTAGTGCACATATTTTAGTGCATAGTAATAGACTATAATAAGAATATATACCGTGGAGAGAAAATTAGGTTTGGCCACCGGAGAGAAAGTAAAAAAGGAATGTTTTTCTGTTTGGTTTATGTGGTGTCTGGCGTTTCGCCGACGTTGTGAAAGGTTGTAAGGTATTTTTTGTACTTTTGTTTGTCTTGGTTTTAGGATTTCCGACGGTTCGTTTGGCCTTTGCATGCGAAGGAAAAAGATCTTCTAGCATGGGTCGTCTCATGATACATGGAGGAGTTGTTTCCTCTGTTTCGAAGGATCTCCGACGTAGGGTGAGTCTCGAGAGTGGTATGGAGGCAATAGTCAAGATTCGATGCGGCGATTCTTATGGTGTGATCGTCTACTGCGTTTATGGTGGAAGCCATAAAAGCCTCGACCTTTCCTGGAATCTCCGATCTAATATGTAGATTGAAGTTTGAGTGTAGTTATTTCAGTTCAAGTTCGTTTGAAGGTTCAACTAATATCCGGAGTGTTGGGTTTTGTGGTGCGTCTGGCGCCAGATGTACAAGTTGTGGATATGTTGACGGGGCGATATAGATGTTTGGTGCGGTATTGGTGATTTCGCTGGCAACATTACAATTTTTTTTTTAGCTCTAGTTTTGATTATGATCTTCTCTGATCAGGATTTGAGTGGTGCTCGGTTTCGTCGTTGTGCAACCAGTTTTCATCTTTGATAAGGCTAGTTTTGCCTCCGGTTCCAGAGTTTGGTTTTCTTCTCCTTGATTTTTGTCTTCGGGTTATCTCACCCTCTTTGGTTTTTCCGAGTTGTCCATGTTTAGTTTTGGGAAATTGGTTTCTCCCGCTTGATGTCAGCAATGGTTAAGTCGTCGTATGGATATTCGTATCATGTCTGAATCCTTATGGATAAAGAGGTTGCTATCGGCATGTTTCTTTGTTGGAAAGCTTTATCTCCATCTCGTCTTTTTCACGATTATGTTTGGTTTTAGAATTAATTTTTTTCAATTCTATTTGGGATATTTTTGTTGGTGTTAGTTTCGGTTTTAGTTTGTTTTCGTTCTTCTATGGTTTCCCTTGTTTGGGTTTGTTTTTCCTTTTTTGCCTTTATATCTCCGGGGATTTCAATATGTTTAGTCGATTTATGCATTTCAATTTGGTAATATTAATCAAAATCAGATTACAAAAAGGCTATAGTAGTACATATACTTATTAAATGGTGTATATATATGTAATAGATTACCCGGAACATACTCGTTATGGATTTTTTTTAGGTGGTGAAAAACTAGGGAGGGGGGCGGGGGTATGGAATGGTTACATTTAAGGGAATGCAAATGAATTTAAAAACAATTGATTTTGAAGTAATTTGAAGTTTTGTTGGGATTTTAATTAATTCTATCAAAATAACAGCAAAAAAATACTCAAATTTGACTCTTAACATTTTTTCATAGAAGTTTTATTAATTTTCTTATCAATGATAATACCGTAAAAACTGCAATAAAATTAAATAACGTTATTATTTAATGGAACTAAGAAATCAATAAATTAAATAACACTAGAATATAGAGTTATTTTAGAAGAATGATTACAAATACTTAATCCAATAACACATAAATTTGTGAAATACATTATTGTTATGAATAACAATAGAATTTCATAGAAATTCCTCCTCCTAAAGTTGCAAGTTGACTACCAGTCTATCACGTTATAAATAAATGGTATAAAACATGATAAACTTCGTAATTTTTTTTTTTTGAAAATATACTTAACTAGTATATATATATATATTATCTAGTTACACCGATTACAAAAATGTTCTAAATTTACAATGAATAAAAAAACAAAAGAAAAGTTGAACATTTCGTATATAATCGTTAAGACATTCCCTATAATTCTAATTATATGGGCTAAGAGCGTAATTACGCACCTAGTGGTACGCGTTAAGTAAACGCACCTCCGGTAATTTACTTTTGTAATTTAGATTAAAGAAACACGAATCAGAAATGTCAAATCCAAGTTCTTGGATCAAAAGCACGTAACCTCTAGGGTTTCTAACCAAGGAAAAACAAATTTATAAGCTAAATTATCTATCATTATATATATACATTAAAAATCTAGTCAAATATATATATATATGTATGTGTGTGTGTAGGTTTCTACAAAAGTACATGATGAATATTGAAATACCTAATTAAGTTTACGCAAACACAGACATTGAACAGTGTTGGTACGAGGTTGAAAACTACTGTTCGTAAGCAGAAACTGATATTATTTCCAAAAATCAATAAAATGCCTGCAGGCTGCAGATAAATAATAACAACTACTCTATATAAATATTAGCAATATTATTTCAAATAAACTCATCATCATTTCGTTTCTGAACATACGGGGTACTCTTTCATCCTTTCATACATGTATATGTAGAAAAAGTGAGTAGGCACGTGCGAAGGAAAAGGGATACACGTGGGAAATGTAAGATGAGAGAGGAGAGAGAGAGATGAACGTATAGCTGTCGGCCAAGAAGCAGGCTGTCACTTCTCTCTCTCATGAAAACATTGGGAATTGCTTCTTTGTTTCTCTCTCTAAAAAGCCCTTAAATCTCGGGGGAGTTATGTAAGAACATCTATCTACTAGGCTTCTGCATTTTCACCTGCCCTAATTCACCAATTTGATAGTAGTAGTAGTACGTATTATCTTCAAAATATTTATGGTAAAAAGCAAATGCTTATGTGTATACTCTATGTTACCAAAAGAGATGTCCCGAGATAGTGTTCTATACTTATTTACATTCACTTAATATTTAGTTCATATATAAAAGAAAATTTTAGATCTATACAAATCACTAATGACATCCCCGATCCGATAAGTTTGTCCTAGTAAACTAGATAATAAAATTCCCCGAAACTGGTCCTATTAATCTATTGGGTTCATTGAAAAGGACAAAATTGGTTATTACGTCTATATATTGACAAAATTATTCAAATATATATATATATATATACATACGTACATGTATCTATATGTGTGTGAATGTGGTGTGGGGATAAATAAGAGCAGGTAAAGGATGCAGAGGTATGGGGTTTGCTTGAAGTTGGAGATATCCTTTTAAACCATTTATTAAGCTCTTCGTGGTTCCCTAAAAAGCCTCCAAAATTTTTAGGTGTACTTCCCAAATGTATTTTTGCCTTTATTTTGTTTAATTATATATATAGTTACTTTTATATGACTACATAAAAACAACATTTTAATTCAAAAACGTGTATCGATCGATATTTTGTTGCCCCATTAGTAATGGTTCGATTTTTCTTTTTGTCAATAATGAATGGTTCGACTTTCTTAAGATAAATAAATTGATGTGTTATCGAACGATATTTGATGTATTTAGGTAAACATTTCATTTTCCCACATAAGAAGCACAAATCCATTAAACGATAGAGAAGTGTTTGGAAGAAGGAAGGTAAAAAATTATCAGAAAAAGAAGAAAGAAAAATAAAAAGACTTTGTGATTGGGGAATTAAAGTCTGGGATTGTATAGTGGTTGTTTCTTCTTTCTTAAAATATTTTAAAAAGGATTATTTCTCATCTGAAAATTGATGATCGAATCCAAGTCTTTTTCCCCTTTGGTTTTTACCCCAAATTACCCCTGCATAGTCATTTTCTTTACAAGAAAATCAATTCACATCCAAACATGCACACATGCATGCATAGTATATATACAGTACTTATTAGTGTATATACATGAATTTATATATAGAACCACCAAATCAAAAAAAAAATATATAGATTTAAGTTTTTATGAATCATTTGTTTGAGTTTTGTATGCATATATACGAGAAAAAAACAAGATATATATATATATATATATCTCAGATGGTGTTAATTGTTAATATATTAAAATAAGAAGAGCTAGCTAAGCACTAATCTTGGTTACAATTGACCAACTCGAATAATTGAGGCCACTAAGAGCCTTTTGTGATTCTTCCAAGTGCATTAATCTCTAATGGAGTCTTAATGCATGAGCTAATTTGTCCATTTCCCACCACACACCTAACTAACGAAATATATAAATTAATATTAGAATTAGACCAAGACCAATTGCATGATGATGACTTTCGGACGCGAAATCGGTGATTAGCTTGTCTTAATGCGTATTTGAGTCCGAAGTCCCCACAAAATTACAACTTTTGGCCTTGAAAATCAAACCCTTCACTTTAAATTAAAGTGATTAATGTCGTTAGTTTCTTAATTTTGTAATTAAAGCAAATAATTGCCGGCCTCTAATACGGAGCTTTGGATGGTAGGCGACAAAAATATGAATGCTTCTTATAACTATTTTTTAATCCCTTTAATTAACTAACTCAAAATTGATTTTTAATATTTCGATATTATAAAAAAATAAACTAATACTCCCTCTGTTTCATATTAGTTATCGTTNTTTTAAAAAAAAATTTCAAAACAATTTTTAAGAAAAAATTATCTCGCGCTATACAGCTAGCGCGGTTTGAATATAGTTAATAGTAATATAGCATTTCGTAAAATATCATCCTATTATTAATCTAAGAACAGCGGGTGTTTTTTATACTAAGAATTCTATAATGAATGATCTAGCTATCAAGAAAGATTTCATATATTAGTAGTTGACAAATATTACTATTTGTATAAAGTAATCGTATTTTAATGCAATTCTTAATGGTGCAATATTCACATGCTAAAAAACACTTCCCTAAACAGTACACAAATACTTTGGAAAAAAAAGCACACAAATAATTTATTTGTTAGGTTAATCAGATGAACACTTTTTATATAGAGTAAAATATAGTTATTGGAAAAATAAATCGAGAGATACTACAATAGTGGAGTTCTAAAACACGTGTACCGGTGTACGATACTTAGCTTCTCGTCAATTTATTCCGGAGAGGTATAGGCCTATGAGAGTATGAGGCACTTCACATTAATTATTCCAGTGAATAATAACTGTTCTAATTCGAAAATATTATAGAATAAAAGGTTCAACAATAGTTTTAAAAATCGGAAAAATAAGAAAACTAAGAAAGAAAATCTAACATAGATAGCAACCTTGGTCACTTATGTTTTCCTCTTCCATTACTAAAAAGATACAAAATCCAACAAAAATTTAGTGTAAATTGATATGTAATCAAATCCCACTAATGAAGGTGGACACTGATTATATTTACATATAATATATTACACCTTTGTTTCCTTATACTATAGAGTTCGTTCATTAATCACTACTCTATGATAGTATGATATATTGCATTAGTTTTTTTTTGTTTTGAACTTGATATATTGCATTAGTTACACCTAAATCAGGAAGAACCCAGAGCATGAAACTTATGCGGTAACAACCAGAAATTATATATAAATTACATTTTTCGAAATTGAAATTATAAAACTAATAAAGCCAAAAAAAAATTAGAGTAAATTTTTGGGCACATGTTATGCTATAATGCTACAGCTACACTAATGTTTTTATTTTTATATTATCCAATACATAAAGATTTGTAGTCTTTTCAGTTTTGTTACTTTAAAATTAGAAAATTCGTTAAAAATTAAACTAGCGAAAGAAAATCAGTGTCCGTGTGCTTATTTTACCTGGAAGTGCGTACGGACACGATAGGCAATAGGAAGACGCATCACGTGCTTTCAAAAGCTTCGATCACTCCGGAAACGCCACGTGTACAAATCTAGCCAATTAGAGTCAGAACTTGCCATGTGGGCACGTGCGATTCCCGCAGCTCAAAAATAATCTGTGTATGCCCCCATGAGGCCTTGACGCATCATATGATAATTTGAGCTAATCTTAGATATGTTTTTTTTTAAGATCTTAAATTCTTTTAAGGGCTTACAATCCAATTAAGCCGAATATCAACTACTCAGCTTAGATAAATTGAATACTACTAGCTACTCGATTGTAAATATTTTTTTTTTTTTCCGTTTCACTTATATATAAAATTATGTCATTGACACGCACCAAGTCATTGTTTATGATAAGTACATGAATGGACCGATTAGGTCTTAATAACCAATATTTTGTTTTACAATTCACAGAAAGCGACAAAGCACGTATTAATTATTTAAAACAAAAAATATTCAATAGCTTGGAGAAACGAAATACAAAGTTAACCGAATATCATTATTTTAGAAAACATGAAATCTTCATGTTAATTTTACAATTTAAAAATAAAGTGTCTGTACAAATATTTCTTTTTATTTTAAATTAAAATCTTATATACAGTTCGTCACAAAATCAATATATTTTTTTTTGGACTACTAGGAAGTTACGAGCCGAAACTCGTAATCCCCCAAATCCAAAATCATGTAATATTAGTTCCGTTCCAAACATCATTCGATCATTTAACCTCTAGATTTTTCCTAAAATACTTTTCTAGTTTAACTAATGACACAAAATATAATATTATATTACATAAACACTAGATTTTTCCTTTTCATCACATATATTAAATGAAAAATAAATAGAGAAACATGTTGTATAAGTAGATGTGATGGGCGGCCAAAGGAAAGTCATCGTCCGGGAGAAACGGTCGTTTGATAGCTGCGAAAGGATTCTCTTTGCTCCCAAAAGCTTCGCTGGCAAAACGTCATCCTTTGCTTCTCCCTTAATCTATCTTTCCTTTATTCTCGTATTCATATTTTTTTGTTGTTGTTAAAGGTTCAAATATTTATATATATAAAATACATATATACACGTATGTACGAACATTGGTACATTCGTTTAAATCGAAGTTACAAATTGTGGAAGCTTTTTACAACCTGTAGAGTGACCGTTCGTCTGATGTTTGTTGGGTATAGTCTTATAAAATATTTCTATCATTGACGATTATTAATTATTATCTTGTGAAACTGATTGACCCAAAAAAATAGTATATTACAAAAAAGGATGTAATTTCAAAAAACATAACATAAATTTTACATATGTAATAATATTAAAGTATTTCGCAAATGCTAACAACCAAATAAAAGTATGGCTTTACTTCAACAAATGGTTTCTTCAAAAATAGTTAGAAAGACTAAATTACTTGTCTAAAGGCCCATTTAAAGCAAACGCAGGGATCCACAGTGACCTTTATTTGGGCCAACATTTCTCGTTGATTGTTTTTTTTTTCTAAGGAAAATAGGTAGCTTTTAAAAAATTAAAAAAATAACATTTAGTAAATTGAAGAATTTGAGTATTTGACAAAACAAATGCGATCCATATGGTCCAACGAAAGAGTGATTGAAATCTAACTAAATTCCCAACGACACCAACAATGTAATGACTTGACTTTATATGGAAGATATCTTTCGGACATTAAGGCCCATCACTTTCAGCTCTTCTGTTTTTCTTTTCTTTTCTTTTTTTTAATTCCGGGATTTTAAATTGAATAAAATTTCCCTTTTGGCATAAGAAAAAAAATATTTTCTTTTTCGACGTAGGAAAATAAATAATTATATAAAATTCCTTTACATTACATGTGTAATATATATATGTAGATAGTTTTATGATATATATCTCGAATTGTAGGTCACCAATGTAGGATTATTATCTAAAATATATGGTGATAATGTGACAGTGTAAAGCTACACAAGTCATTTGTCAGATTCTAACAAGAGAATCTTAGTAGTGATCACGCAAAGCTAAGATCTTTGCCTCACCATTTAAAGCAAACAAACTTTGTCTTAATTACCTTACATAGGACATCAAAGTCACAACCAACTTTTTTTCTTCTCTTCAAATCTTCACCTATTTATATATATAATTTACACTTGTTTTTTTTGCAATTGGGTTTCCTATGTTAAATGCATAGCAATCTGGGACTTCATGTATTTTAATTACAAAACGGCAAACTGGCAATGAAGATAGAAGATGTACAACTGGCAAATTGGCAATCAAAAGCATAGGGTTAAACATAGGATCTAACTAAAGTTGTATCGTAAATTTCCAAAAGTAGCTAAATATATGTAACTAATAGAAAATCAGGCTTTATTTTTTAATTTTCCAACATATNGTTGCAAATTTTGAAATTTAAAAGTGATTATCAAAATTTTCATTCTCTTATATCTCAGTAAATTTTGTATTGGTTCTATTTTTTTGTTTCATTTACTGAAAATGACAATTTGAAGATAAACGACATATCCTATATATATTTCGGGTCCATACTCTATATTTATTATTTACATCATTATCCATCAACCCCATTCTTATTCTTCATCTTCTCTACTGAGATTTCTCTTTAAAAAAACTCATCCTTGAATGAACGGTGGTGCATGGATGTGGAACCCTAACAAAGTTGAAGAATTAATGGAGGATGATGATGAATCTTGGGAAGTCAAAGCCTTCGAGCAAGACACTAAAGGCAACATCTCTGGTACCACTTGGCCTCCAAGATCTTACACTTGCAATTTCTGCCGCCGTGAGTTCCGTTCTGCTCAAGCCTTAGGCGGACACATGAATGTCCACCGCCGTGACCGCGCCTCATCTAAAGCTCATCAGGGTCCCATCGCTGCGGCTAGAGGAGGCGGCACGACCTTACTCAACTCTTGTGTTCCGCCAACGACGCTTATAATCCAATCCACGGCGGCTAACATTGAAGGTTTGTCCCATTTCTACCAATTGCAAAACCCTAATGGCATGTTTGGTAATTCCCGTGATATGGTGAATTTCTATGGTGCGACGTCGTTTCCTTCGAGCAACCTTGCGCTTTCGGTGTTGAATTCTCCCGTAGAGGTTCCTCCTCGGCTTGTAGAATATTCGACAGGAGATGATGAGAGCATTGGCTCGATGAAAGAGACGACAGGAGCATTAGTGGATGAGCCTGATCTTGAACTTCGACTAGGGCACAATCCACCGTGACATTTCATTTTCTTGACCCACTTGAGCCTTTTCACTTTCATATCCATTCATGCAGGTTCTTTAATTAATCTTTACATATTGTTGTTAAATTCTGAATAAAGTTTGGCTTGAATTGTGTATCACAATTAATTTCATTCGATTTTATGGTTTGCTTCCTTGCTTTTTTTTTTTTTTTGGGCCAATGCTTTCACATATATATGTGCGTTTACATAGAGATAATAGACTATATGGTTACTTAATTTCACTGGTTGAATTAACATATAATGAGCCCTTTATTATATGATTGTCTATACAAAATAATTTTCTTCTCAGCAATTTCATATATATCTTGAATGTATTGATTGGTAATATATCTTGCTGTTTTGATCCCTTATTTGGTTTAGAATGGATTTTCTTGAAAACTCGATTACGTATTTGTTTTTGAATTCAAATTCCCGGCCCGTTTGATAGAGATAAATTATGTTATATATATATTATCAAAATTTTATCCCAAAAAAACAAAGAGCCGAAGAATGCTCAAAATTTTCAAATGATATAAAAAGCGTCCTTAGAGCATCTCCAATATATTGTTCCATTTTTTGTTCCAAAATAGAACAATTCCAAAATGGAGTTGAGTTTTACTCAAATGCCACTCCATTTTGGAGTTAAAAATGGAGCCATGAACAAAACAAAATAGAGTTAACTCCAAATATGGAGCCAAGTATTAAAAACTCAATTTTTGGCTCCAAAATGAAGTTGGGTTGGAGAAGAATTGACTCCAAAATGGAGTTTGGAATCAAAAATGAAGTTGGCTTGGAAATGCCCTTAAACAGAAAAAAGATACCAGCAAATTTTTTGCCATAATTTGAACAATAATTTTTGTTCCTTACCATTTCCATATGCTTTAGGGTTTTAGAGTATTGGAACGAAGGCGGGATATATATCGAAAGAGTTTTGTTTCTTCATATGTGGAATGTCATATATATACTCTATGAGACTTTACACTATAAGAAAACAAGCGATTTCCGACGGCAGTTACCGTTGGAAATCTGTCGGAAATAGTTTTTTTCGACTGGAAAAATCCGCCGGTTCCAGTTCGTCGGAAATCCGTCGAAATGTTCCGACGGATATCGACCGTCAGAACATGGCCGGAATTTTTCCGACGGATTACCTACGGACGTATTTCCAACGGATGTTTGATCGGAACTAAGCGTCGGAAAGATTTACGACATACTTTCGACGGGCCTTGTTTCCGACGGATCTTTATCGGAAAATCCTGTCGGCAATCCGTCGGACATCTGTCAGAAATATTTCCGACAACTCTCCGACGGATTTCCGACGAACCATTTCCGACGGATTTTCGACAGATATTCAATAATTTGTTTTTTTAAATAATTTTTATTCAATTAATTAATTAAAACAAATTTATTAATTATATTAATTAAATAAAAATATCTGTAAACAAAGAAATTAATTATTAAAATTCATTAAACATAAAAAAATATCAAAATACCAAAACTAAAAAATAATTCAACAATAATAAAATTTGTTCAAAAAACATAAAAAGTGGAATTCACTCGGTCGGAGAGTTGTCGGGATTATTATCCCGAAAGAGATGGGGAAGACGCCCTACATGACCTTCTGCAACTCGGTGAGCTGTGACTGGGTTGACTGATGTGCGGACTGTAACTCCTGGACCTGCGCGTCACGGTCTTTCACCGTTTGGCTGAGCCTCTCGATTCTTCCTTGTACGTACTCCGAAGGATACCGAGGAACCGAGGAAGAAGATTCCTAGGTCGGAAGTCCGCCTAACGTAGCGAATCTGCCTTTGACTTTTCGAGTTTCCTACGAAATATTATAAATGTTATTAATGAAATTACGAAGAAAAAAATTGAAAACAAATAGAAACTTACACCGAGGCCAATGTCGTTGATCTCTTCCCGGGGTAACTCGTTCGAGGACGTCGATCCATCGAGAGTAAGCTGCAAGATTCCAACTTCACGTTCCCGTTCCACCTTCTTCTTCTTGCACGTCTCAACAAGCTCACGCATCCCCACGTCCTGGATCACACCGTTTTTTTGTTGGTGTGTCTCTTCTCGATTACTTTAAGGTAATCCAGAGCTTTACCGTCTGCCTTCGCATGTGAAATTTTGTTAAGTAAAATAATAATAAAAACGAAATTAGTAAATAAAAATGGAAATTAAACTTACCATTTCCATCGCCTCGCGTTCGACGGTCTTTGCGCCCCCGTTGTGAATGTAGACCACCTTCCCTCCTCGCTCGCTCTTCCGGTTCTTGGACTGTTTTTCGGAGACCTTCTTCGTTGCATGCTTACTCCAGTACTCGCAGAAGCCCTTCCACACGTCGTCGTCGAGCTCCTTCGGCTTGTCTTTGTTGTGCTTCCACTTCTGTTTCCACTTGTACATGTGGTTCGAGTACGAAAGCGCGACATACTTGTCGAATTGGCCAATAACCGTCCTCGTCCGTATGGTGCCACGTGAAATCTTGCTACATTAAAAAAAAAGAAACATAATGTTACTTTTCGAAAATAAATTTGACAAAATGAACTAAAAAAAGAAGAAAAAACCATAAATTACTTACCGCGAAAGTCCGGTGCCACAAGTCTTTCTCGTCGGCAGGCATGTCGGAGTACTTCTCGTACGGTTTGTCCAACATGTTGTGGAGCATCCGCAAGATCGCCTTTGTGATGTCAGGCGACAACTTAAACCTGAAAACATTAAAAAAAAAAATTAAATACGTTAAGATTAAAAATCTAAATAAATTGAAATAATCAACGAAAATTCACTTACCAAGTCCCGTCCTCGAATTTCAAGTCGAGACAGATGCAATGGTCCCGATTGGGCTGCTGGACTAGATTCTCGATCCTAATCCGGCTCCGAGCAGCGGATTGCTGGGAGTCCGGGACTTCAGTTCCCGAGCTCGATCCGCCAGGAGGCGTGGCCTGAGAACCCCGAGAACGGCGTCTTTGGGAACTGCCACCCAAACGTAGTCTGTCCTCGTTATTCATGCGGAAAAAACAGAAAATCGTTAGATGATTTAAAGCTAAAATTTTCAAAAATTTTCGAAAATTGAAAAAAATTTAAATTTTCCGAAAATTTCAAAATTCCCGATAATTTCAAAATTCCCGAAAATGTCAAAATTTCCGAAAATTTTCAAAATTCCCGAAAATTGTAATATATTTTCAAGGAACGTTTTATAAATAATATAAATACATTTTTAATTAGTAAAAATTCTAAAAACGTTTTATATAATTTTTATATTTTTCAAAAACGTTTTTATATAATTCTCATTTTCTAAATTTTCTATATACTAAAATTCAAATCTAACAATCTAAAAATTCCAATCTCAATTCCAATCTAAATCTAACTATTCATATTCCTATTCTAAATCTCTCCAAACTAACAAAAATTACAAAGAAAAATTAAGAAACAAATGAAAAGACAAGAACACTTACACATGATCCATGTTGGGTGATGAAGAATGAAGGATTGAAGAGATTTGTGGAAGATTTGAGAAGAAATCAGAAGAAATTTAGAGAGAGAAATCGCATAAATCTTTCGAAAGAGAGAGAAAAAAGAGAAATGAAGAAGGAGAAGACGGTTCGTAGATTAAATCTACAAATTTCCGACGGCACTATCCGTCATAAATCTGTCGAATTCCAAAAAAAATTTCATTTAGGCGGTCAATCTTCCTGCTGTCTCGAAAAACCAAAGCCCGTCGGAAATCCGTCGGAAATTTTCGATGGATATGAGAATATACGGTATATTCCATGCATGTGTTTCTATTGGCCAGTCAACAGACACGTGTCCAAAGAACCATATCCGTCGGAAATTTCCGACTGATTTAGGGTAAATTTGGGGTTTAGGGTTACAATATATGGTTTAACTATCTCTAATTTACATGTTTCATTCAAAAAAATAGTTATTACATCAATTTTAAATACTTTCTATCAGTTTATTTAATTTACTTTCATCACCTTCTTTTTGACTTGTGATGGAAAGTAGAACTCGGCAAAATGTGAGGTTTCTTCATTGATGCTCTGTGCGACAATAGAACCCTCCACTTTGCTCAAAATTTTCACCTTCTTTAGATGAAACATATACCGTTCGAAAGGATACATCCAACGGTACTGAACCGGGCCCCCAAGTTGTGCTTCTCGAAGGAGATGAATTGGTAGATGTTCCATAACATCAAAGAAGAAAGGCGGAATATCTTCTCCAAATTGCAAAAGATTACGGGTATATTATTCGCAAGGTTGCCGATACAGTCTGATGTAAGAGAGCGCGAACATATATCTCGAAAAAGGCATCAATCCCTGCATAATATGAATAACAAATGAATAAATAAATAATAAAGTATTGGGTAAAATATTAAAAAATTAATTTAATGATTGTACCTGCAATTGCTTCGCGGACATTACGTGGTAGAAGACATGCAAAGGCAAATGGAAGGAGGCGCTGCATCACAACATGACAATCATGACTCTTCATCCCAGTAAACTTCCCTTCTCCATGATCAACGCAGTTTCGAAGGTTAGATGCGTATCCATTCGGGAATCTAACACTATCAAAAATCCAGTTAAAAAACTCGGCCTTTGAAGGTTCGTCCAACCGAAAAGCTGGGACCGGAGGCTTCCCGTTCCCTGTCACATGTAGTGCTCTACGAGAACAAATGTTTGGCAAGTCCAATCTAGACTTCAGATTGTCCTTCGTCTTCCCTTGGACATTGAGAACGGTGTTCATAATGTTGTTTAGAAAATTCTTCTCAATGTGCATGACATCTAGATTATGCCTCAAAAGATGGTCATTCCAATATGGCAAATCCCAGAAAACACTCCTCTTGTGCCAATTATGTATGTTGTCACAACCATCAACATGATGATGCCCGTTACCACCACAATCAACGGTCATCTCTGCACCAAAATCTCTGAACAGAGTCAACAAATACTGTCCCTCTAACTCAGGAGGTGGACCATCAACTACTTTCCGGTTCTTCCTAAACAATGTCGTGCTCCGAGATAAGGATAATCGCTTGGTAGGAATCACCTATGACAATCAAACCAAGACGTTTTGCATCCGTGCTTCAATTGGAACGCATCTGTGTTATCTTGACAGTACATGTACAATAACCTTCCGTGCGTTGTCCATCCTGATAACATGCCATATGCTGGAAAATCGTTAATGGTCCACATAAGTACCGACCGCATGACGAAATTCTGCTGACAAGAAACATCAAACTCCTCAACACCTTGGTCACATACCATTCGCAGCTCATAAATCAATGGCTGCAAAAACACATCAATTGATCTCTTCGTATGCTCTGGTCTATGAACGAGAATGCTATGGAACAAGAACTCCTGTCTCATGCACAAAGATGGCGGCAAATTGTAAGGTGTTACAATTACTAGCCACAAAGAATGTTGTCTGCCGTGCTTCCCAAAAGGGTTGAAACCATCAGTACATAATCCGAGGTATATGTTCCTCGCCTCATACACAAAACTGTGATACATTGATTGAAAATGTTTCCATGCTCATGCGTCTGACGGATGAGCGATTTCTCCATTCGTTGTATGCTCTGCATGCCATCTTATTGCTCCCACTGTGCGCTCTGACTGATATAACCGCTTCAATATCTCTGTTAATGGCAAATACCACATCCGTTTATATGACACTGACACTCTTCCACCCGTTTACTTATACCGAGGTTTGCAACAAAAACGGCATGTCGAACGGTATGCGTCCTCTCTCCACTAGAGCATACAGTTGTCGATGCATACATCTATCATCTGATACGACAATCCTAGACCAGCAACAAGTTTCTGTATCTCATAGTATGATGCCGGTGCAAGATTATCTTCTGGCAAAATGTCTTTCACAAAATCAGCGATTGCATCCACGCACTCCTCACTCAAATTGAAATCCGTATTTATACCCATCATCCTAGTTGCAGTTCATAAAGGGGAATGTCCATTTCTACACCCATCATATAACGGATGTTTAGCAGCGTCTAACATATCAAAGAATCTCAGAGCTTCTAAGTTAGGTTCTTCTCTTCTATCTCCATACTCAGCAACCGATGGTATATTTTCACGAAATGCATCGTTCACCATCTGAACATGACCTACAGTACTTTCTACTTCCATTGCATGTTCTTCCAAGTTAGCGTTATCCCCAATATACTGTTCAATAGTACTAGCATAATTATCCACATTGTATCATTTTCTCCATGATAATACCAAATCTTGTAACCCGACACAAACCCATGACAATACAAGTGTGACCATACATCATCTATCACGATAAATCTACGATTCCGACAATTGGTACAAGGGCAGTAGATTTTACCATTTTTTTTTGCTTTCTTCTGCGTACCCGCAAATGCCATGAATTCCTGCAGACCTTCTTTGAACTCCTCCGTAACTAGGCCCGTGTCCGGAATTTGATGAGGCTTGTCCATCCATGATCAAAAATAATTATAAGGATCTGAAGAAGACATTTTGGTAAAGAATTGTAGATGAGAGTTTTTTTTTGTTTTTTGTGATTGTAAATGAGAAGGGTGGATACGTTTTTATAAGGAAATTGTGCGCGATTTCCGACGGATTTAACGGCTATATTCAAACGGCTATATTATTTCAAATGGCTACAACATTCGTCTAAAACCCGTCGGAAATATACCGACAAACAAATGTCGTCGGAAAGCCATCGGAAACTACCGACGGATTACCGACGGATACTACTTTCCGACGGATGTTATTTTCGTCCAATTTCAGTCGGAATTTACCGACGGATTTAAATCCGTCGGAAATACTGTCGAAAAGCGCCCTGTTTTCTTGTAGTGTTATGACTTTACCTTCTTAATTTGCTGGACTTAGTCTACGATTCATTTTTAATATACTTTATGATTGAATAACACATAAGTTAACAATAAGTAGAAATTAATCAATTCAAAAACTTGATTGAATAAGTTCTTGTAAGCTTTATGCATCTTTTCCATATATAAACTGCGATGTTAAAAAAAAAATGGTGATGTTGCTTTCTACTAGGTGCGTGTGCATGTGTATCTTTTTTTTTTTTTTTTTTTTGACATCGTGCGTGCTTGTAAGTATATCTCGAAATTACATACTTTCAATTCGATCTAATTAAAAAGGAGACACGTAGAGAACAAAGAAACTTTGTATATAAATTAGGGTAAAGGCAATAGGAATCCACGTATGGAAGAAGATTTGAGGACCACTTGGAATGGAAGAAGAGATAGGGAAGTCATGTGAGTTCTTTTTAATTCGTTGCATGTTTCTTCTTACTCAGATCTATTTCTGTCTCCACATCCTTTTTTTTTTTTATTCATTTCCTTTCACTTTATTTTATTTTTTTCTGATTCAATATATTACTCTCTTTATATAAAATTATAACCCATATTTTAGTACGACAAGACTACCATAAATTGTAAAAAAAAAAAATCATGAATAGAATTTGACATTATCTTGTCTTGGACCCTCACATGTGGAAATTCCAAAACATTTCAAACTAGCTAGGCAATTAGAGTTATGCTGTTTCTTCTACTTTTGGTCCCCGCTTCCTCACCATCTCTAGCATCATATATACATAATCTTTTTTTTTATTTATAAATATATATTCAGACATGACATGTGGGTTTTCGATTTATAACTTTTAAAGATTTTCACCAATCATTGATAATATATGTATCACAAACCCAAATCAGTGTAGCCTCGTGGCAAATGGTGAGATATTTCGTAAGGAAGTTGAACCCAGGGCCGGTTTAACTAGAGGGCAAGGGGGCGATCGTCTCGGAGCCCATGCCATTTTTTTTTTTTAAGTTTTGGTTAAAATATTTCATTAGTTTTAATAAATATATATGAGATCAGTTTTACAGCCAAAAGAATTCATATATAAATATTTTCAATTTTTATAACCAAATTTTTAAAAATCTCATATAAAATAGTAAAAAATATATATTCTTTTAAAAAAAATTCAAAAATCTTTTTTTTTTTTAATGTAGATAGCCTAAAAATTTTTTATTGCCCAAAAGCTCCAAAAAATATTGAGCCGGTCCTGGTTGAACCTCATCCCTCTAGTTCGAGATCTTTGGAGAAGTAAGGTTTACGCTCAATAAAAGTATTATTAATGGGTGTTTGTGGAACTGGGGGACTACAGGTTTAGGCCTAAAACTTTTTTATACAACGTAGGATCATATTCAAATTCAGTTCTAATATTTACCCAAATGATTTTTTTTATATATATATTTTTTCGTGTAAACCTTTACTATTAGGTTGCTTGGGTTCATCTATATAAGCACTTATTAGCGTTGTAAAGAAAGAAAATGTAACATTTACTTGTTTTTTACTTTGAAGATGAAGCAAGTCAAATCGAAGAGGGCAGAAATATACCGACCAAGATTCGTGTAAAAAAGCAAAACTGAGATATGAATTTGTTGGTATGCAAATAAATTACAAATGTTTGATGCTAAGACCAAATAAAATTAAAGAGGGATTTAGGGATTTGCGATGTCTGAGAGGAACAGTCCATTGAATCAGCGAGGTAGGGTTCTTTTATTACACTGTCTTCTTCTGCTGAGCAAAGGTTCGAATCCCCATATATATCAATCAGCCATTGTCTTTTTCACCTTTGTTTTCTTAAATACTCTATCTGTTTTTATATAAGTGATGTTTAAGGTTTTTGCACACAGATTAAAAATTCATTTATTTTTTTTTTCTATACTAAAAACATTATTTATTGTACATTTAAACACAATTCAACTAATAAGAAAACAATCTGCAAAATACAAATGGTCAAAAACAATAAAAAATATATTTAATTTTGCATTGATTTGTGAGAACATCACTAATTTGAAAACAAAAAACCTCTAAAATATCACTTATTACAAAAGAGAGAGAGTAGAAAAAACTTTAGTTTCCAATTTTTGACAAAAGGTGAATATGATCCATTTATAGTTTCAATTAAAATTAAATATATTATGTGAAAATATTACAATTTCTGTTTTTATTTTATTTTTATAAGTTGTTGATATTCAACTATTTGCATGGTTTTAGAACTTTGTTTTCTTGATCTCATCAATTAAGATCATTTTAGTAGCATTTCCATGCATTTGAGGTCTTTTTCGTTAAGTGTGATGCATCATAGAATGTTGGGAGATTTTTCTTGTATTTGCATTGCATTTGTCGGTTTTCCTTAGGTTTCTTGGAGTTTGGGAGCATCGACAAGCCATTGGACTAGAGGAACCATGGGTGGATCAAAGAAAGTAGAGAAGGATTCAAGAAAAGAGAAGAAGGCAAGGAAAAGCCGGAAATCGGAGACTTGCAGCGACTAGTTGCAGTGGTATGCTGCAACTGTTGTGAGCTCCCCGAAGACAAAATCAGAGACTTGCAGCGGCCAATTGCAGCCGTTGTGAGCTCCCCGAAGACAAAATCCAGAGATCTGCAGCGGGATCCTGCAACGGTATAGTGCAGCCGCTGCAGACTGCTCGAAATCCAAAAAAAAAAACGGATCAAACCCGGTTCGTCCATATTCACTATTTATACTCTTTAGACCTATTTTTTCTACTAATTTTTGTTTTAGCTTTCAAAAACTTTCCCCTTTAAGGTTCTTATCACTTTTTTAATGAGATTTTTGAGTTTTTGAATGCAATCTTTATTATTCTCATCTTAAATCTCTTTTTCTTTCATCACTCTTCATGATTATTAACACTATTTCTATGAGTTTTGTTGATTTCATCATGATTAATGAGTAGTCATTTTAGAGTCTTTGGTAAAGTTATCGATTCAGGTGATTCTTAACTAATCTATAATGCCAATTCACACAAACAATGCTAATCCTTCAAAAGTTTATTGTTTTGTGTTTTCAAGTTTCTATCAAAATTTACATTTATTTAATATTTACTATTTTATGAAAATTGTGTTTTATATTATTAGTTAATTTTTTTAATTAAATATTATTTTTATGTAGAAAAAAGACAGCTTTGAATGGAAAGTTTCTCTATCATATAAAATGTAAATAGTCCAAAATTTAACTATTTTTGGATGCAAATGTAACAATTAAAGGAATAAAAATGATGGAATTTGACATTCTTCCAAAGAATTATTACCATTTGGAGTGAAAGTTAGTGAAAGATAATTCCAGTAGTCCTGCTAGGAAAAAACTGAATTTGTTAACAAATTTTAAAATTTTGTTTCTGTTTACGATTGTCAAGAAAAAATGAGTGCTTTGTTGATTCATATTTCATTTATCTCTATTCCATTTATTTTGATTCCACTAATTCCTTTAATGACAACCATTTGGATCCAGTTAACTTCACAAAAGGATCATTGCATTTCCTCAAGGGTGTTCTAAGGCGTTGCAAAAACATTACTCTTTAATTCAAATTGAAGGGGACATTTGTCTTCAGAGAAATACTTTTCCTCTCGATATCTTTGTTATCCTCTTTGCACAAAGTCAAGCTTTTCAGTCATATTGTTAAACACCTTAATTTTGCGGGGCAAGTTGAACTCATTAAATCTGTAATTATTGGGTTAGTTAACTTTTAAGAGTTTCATCATTCTAAAAACTTTCATCAAGCCGATCGATAGCTAACCATTGGCCTACCTATGGAATGGTGATCCCACAAATTCTAGAGGTGCATTTGTGGCTTGGGACTAATATGGATGATATTTTTTGGAGAAGGGTATATTTGGGTAACGCCTTTTTCAAAGGACATTTTGAAAACCTATCCAATCAGCTCCTATCCATGGCATTTTCAAAGGATATTTTTTTAGATTTTTAGGTAATTTTCTTTATTAATTAAGAAAACAATTGGCAATTAACGAACAACCCGATTTTTGACGGACAATTGCCTTTCTCAACGACTTTTAGGTCTCCTCGACATCAACATACCAATTGAACCAACGTGGTGTTGGGCTAGTGGCATCTAACTAACATAACAAAATAGGCGTTACCACGAACACACACTGCTCATTAAACGACACACTTTTAAATATGGATCAATTTTTTTTTACAGTAGACTAGAGCATCTTTCTATCATTTTTCTACGATGGGTCGAATAAAGCTTCTTCGGCTTTTGTTTCATCGACCTTTCCCCTCCAAATTGTGAAGAATCGCAATTCAATTATGTTGGTTTAAATGTTAATGGTGTTACGCAGTGACAACACCAATCTAAACCACTAGGCTACATGATCTTAGAGTCTAAATTTATAATGTGTGATAAAAATGCGAAGTTGACTATTTTCCCCTTTCCACGCCTTTTAGCTAAACATGCTGAAGTCGTGTTGTGTTAACTAATGATTATTAAACGAAATCTCCAAATTTACCTCATTTTCAATTTCAAATGCTATTTTGGAGTAAATTTCTTTTCAACCCTACTCCTTTTTCAACTTCAAAATGGGATTGCCATTTTTTCTTCCAAATATGGAGTAACTCCATTTTCCACTCCAAAATGGAGATGAACTCTTTTACAAAACAATCATTCAAAATTTTATATTTTATAAATTCTTATTTTTTCTTTTGACAAATTTAATGTACTATATATATTTAATTTAAAAGAAATGATAGGTAAATTTAAAATTTGAAAACAAAAAATATAATAGCATAAAATAATAATAAATTTTAAAATACATAAAAAGTATTGAAATTAAAATCATAATTTATGGAAGTTTTAAAAGAAAATAAATCAATGGGTCAATTTGTAAATTTTATAGATAAAGTGTATTATTAACAATTAACAATAAAATAGAAAAAAAGAATATATTTAGAATATTCTTTTTAGAATAGAAAATAGAGAAATACATCGGAGAGAAACTCAACTAATTTAACTTCATTTTGAAAATAAATTATTTTATTTTGGAGGTAAAAATGGAAAAATACATCGGAGATGCCGGTCAAAAAAAACCTGAAGACAACACAACACAACACGACTTCGCCGCAGGCGCACAACAATCAAAACCGAAGCTTTATTTGTTTTAGCAAACCAAAAAAAAAAAAAAACATCTGTGGTGTGTAACTATGTCGTCGTCTTCTTCTAACGCAATGATCGAATCCTTAGGCTCTCTTAACAAAGACTCATTCGTCTCTCTTCTATCGAAACTCATCGGCGAATCGAAGTTCGTACAGAACAATCCGCCGGAGCTCATCCCGCAAGAGGATCGAATCGTGAACCACGTCCTCGATTCTCTCCGTCCGTACAGCACCGAAACTGGTGGTGGTCCTCTGGTGATCAATCATGTGGCGTATCACTCAGGAAGAGGTAATCTCATCGTCGAGTACCCAGGATCTGTTCCCGGAAAGGTCTTGTCTTTCGTCGGAATGCATATGGACGTCGTCACCGCGAATCCCGATGATTGGGTAATTTCTATTGATTCCATTAGAGTTAGGGCAAATTTTGAAATTGGGTTCTTGTTAGTTTCCGAAGTAACTGATTCGAATTGTTCCAAATTTCAAATCTTTCTCTCCTTTGTGTTTACTCTAGGGTTTAGAATTGGTCTCTGGATCTCAACTACTGTGAAGTATCAGCGACATCAGTTTTTATTAAACCTTTTTTTTTTTATTCTGACTGTTCAATTGATTCGAAGTTACGAAGAATAACACTGTGATTCACGTGTCTGTATTTTGGTTTTTGTTCATAGGAATTTGATCCTTTCTCGCTAAGCATAGATGGCGATAAGCTTCGAGGTCGCGGGACTACAGATTGTCTTGGTCACGTTGCTCTTGTGACCGAACTCATGAAGAGGCTCGGGGAGACTAAACCGGCGTTGAGATCATCGGTGGTGGCGGTTTTCATCGCCAGCGAAGAGAACTCTTCAATTCCAGGTGTTGGTGTGGACATGCTTGTTAAAGACAAACTTCTTGATAAGCTCAAATCCGGACCCTTGTTAGTTTCCATTCTTTTTATCATCTTGGGGGGCTTTTCGGAAAAAACATTGGAGGATGAATGTAGATTTTTGATGTGTATTCTTTTGAAGGTTTTGGATTGATACTGCTGATAAGCAGCCGTGTATTGGAACCGGTGGTATGATTCCGTGGAAGCTTCATGCTACCGGAAAGCTTTTCCACAGCGGTTTAGCTCACAAGGTATGGTATTGTATATGAATGCTTGCTCGAATTGATAAAGCTGCAAACTTGGCATTGATCTTTTTCTTCTGTTATGCGCAGGCGATTAACGCGATGGAGTTAGGAATGGAAGGGCTTAAGGAAATCCAATCCCGGTTCTACAGAGACTTTCCGCCTCACCCACAAGAGAAAGTTTATGGTTTTGCAACACCATCCACCATGAAGCCAACACAATGGAGTTGTAAGTTGTGGAATTTAAAGCATAATGTATGTATGAGTAATGACTCCAAATGTTGTCTACTAACTCCAAAGGATTTGTCTGGATTTTGCAGATCCAGGAGGCGGAATCAACCAAATCCCTGGAGAATGTACCGTTTCGGGTGATGTCAGGTTATGTTTTTAAAGTTGTAAATACCGTAATACCGAGATGTCTCATCGTATTCTTACTTTTTCTCTATTCTTTTGGTTTCAGGTTGACTCCTTTCTATGAGTAAGTCTCTTCTCATTTCATCCTAAGTTCTTTCTATGCATTTAGACACACTTAAATGGTTTACTTGTTTTGCAGCATCAAGGAAGTGATGACGAAGCTGCAAGAGTATGTAGACGACATAAACAGTAACATAGAGAAACTCGCGACTCGTGGTCCTGTTTCGAAATACGTCTTACCAGATGAGAATTTACGGGGAAGGTTTGGTTTTTCCTCCTCACCTGATTTCATTCCTTCTCTCATTTTATTGTCCCTCCCGAAATCTTAAAGTCTTATTGTATCCTGCAGGCTTACGTTAAGCTTTGATGAAGCATCAGCTGGAGTTGCATGTAATCTTGATTCCCGCGGCTTTCATGTTCTATGCAAAGCAACCGAAGAAGTTGTCGGGCACGTGAAGCCTTACTCGATCACCGGTACTTTGCCTCTTATCCGAGACCTCAAGGTAAGCCATTAGATAAACAACCCTAATCTTCACTACACTCAAGTCTGATCTTTCAGAGTTCTCTGCAACTTGCTCTTTCTAAATCAATGAATCTCGGTCTTGGCTTTGTAGGATGAAGGTTTCGATGTGCAGACTTCAGGATACGGTATCACAAAACCCTCCTCGGATTCTCTCCTTTTTTTTTTTCGGATTTCCCCGTTTTCGATACTTTTTATCTCTTTTTTGTTTTGTTTTTTTTCTGCAGGTCTCATGGATACATATCATGCAAAGAATGAGTACTGTCTTCTTACAGACATGTGCCAAGGCTTTGATGTCTTCGTTAGGGTCATTTCTCAACTTGAACAAGACTAAAAAAAATCAGATTGAAAGATGATAAAATAAAAAAGCTTCATATAGCTTCTCTCTTATTAGCTGATGGTTCTATACACTTACTTTGCTTTCTATCTACTTGTACAAGTCAATGGTGGCTCAATAACATAAGACAATTTACAAAATTTTAAACAGAGGGAAATGTTTTATTCAGTTATTTATCTATCTTGAGTTGTCGTCACCTTCAGTTTCAAGCTTCTGGACCCGTAAGCGCAGTCTTTGCTGGTGATGGTGAAGCTTCCAGAGACCATTTCCCAATACAACAACTGAGTATATCCCATGTGTGATGATAGGAGCAAGAAGATTGTTTGTCTGCAATATTTTTCAGTTTGGTTTCAACGATCTTACTTACAAGTCGGACAAAAACAAAAGAATGTGTAAAACAAAAGAAGTAAAACCTGAATCCATTCAAAGCCGAGGTATAGACCCAAAAGCCCTTCAAGAAGAGGAGAGTAGATTTTCTTCATTTGTCTTCGCTCGTACCATGCTGCAAAAAGGAACACAGAGAATCCTTTTAAGTGTTTGATTGTAAAACATATCTAAAGCATTATATGCTTTACTGAGTTTTAAGCACCTGCAAACAACTTCTTTAGCTCGTCACGGGCAGAGCGAGTTTTCAAGACCGGTGCCATTATATAAGTCGGATCTTAGAGAAATAACAAAACAAAATTAGCAAAGAGGTTAAAGGGTTTGTAACATATATTACGGTATTAAGAGTAGTGAGGAACCTTTCGGGGAAGCAGCGATGTAGTAGAGAGAACCAGTGAGAGCGGCTGTAATAGTAGCTGCAAATGCCTGAGCAAACGGTACAAATGGAGGCAAGATTCCAGTCTGAAAATTTCAACAATTTGAAGTCAATTTGATTATATGAGTCTAAGGAACAGGGAGGAGATGAGTAAGAAGAGAAAGCATACCAAAGCAACCATTCCTCGAGAATCTGAGATGAGATTTGTGCCTCTTAGGAATATATCAGCTAGTGCACCCTGTAAAAACAATATTTCAAACCGATAAAGCTTCAAAGACCGAAAAGAGAAACAAGAACAATTGAAGGATTATTATAAGGCACAAAACCTGGAATGCAGCTCTATAGAAGAGCTCTTCTCCGACTGAACTAGCAGCAACTACTAAGATAAACTAGAGAAAGACGAAAGACAAGGCTCAATGGTTCATCTAAAGAATTCAAGAAAAACAAACGATTCTTGAAGTTTCAAAAGATTCTGTTACCTGCCAAGCTGACATTCCATAGAAGAAGCCTCGAAGCTCCTCATCTTCAACATCTCTAATGGCACGAGCGTGCGGCGACAATTTCACAACTTCATCCTAAACAAAAACAGAAGAAAGAAACACTCAAATGTTTTTTCCATAAACACCAAAAAACCTTCATCACAATCACAAAGAGAGATCCCTACATACATCAAGAATGAAGAGGAGAGCCATGATTGGTGGAGAAGCATAACCAAGTCCAGCAATAATTGCATCTAAAGAAGCATTAAAACCTCCTGTGTAATCGATTCCTGCAACTTCACATATAAACCTTCCAGCTACAGCCATTCCACAGTATATTCCTGCTTAATCCCAAAACACACAAACTCAAGTTTTGTTAATACTTACCAACGAAATTTTGAAATTTGCTTCATCACCGAGTGACTCACCGATTCCATAACTCAGCCTAACAACAGCACCGATCTTATCCCAACCACTAAAATCGCCGCCGCTTCCGCCGACAAATTCGCCGACTGATGTCACCTCTCCTGAAGGTCCAGCTAAACCGCCGCTACCGCCGACAAACTCGCCGCTACTGAAACCTCCCACCGACGTTACATCTCCTCCCGAAGGAACAGCTAAACCTCGCGCCGCCGCATCTCCGTCGTCGATCACTTCGCCGCTGCTCTGTCCGGCGGACGATGACGCTTTAACAGACCTCGATTTCTCTAGTGAAAGACCGTTTAACCGCGAATTTCTCTTCCCGCTACGTTTCTGCAAATCGGATCTCGAACTCGCCGGAGAATCGAAAAGCCTAGTACTATAATTGCTACTCCTACATCGACCGCTTCCGCTACACCAAGACGAAGATGAAGATGAAGTAGAAGAAGAAGAAGAAGAAGAAGAGAAAGCGACTCTTGTCGTACTACAAGTTAACAGAGGAAGACCCATTAGAATTACACGCGATAGCTCAGGCGAAGTTATCTGAATACGCCGGTAATCTCGCCGGAGAGACTCTGTTCTTCATTTAGTGAGAGAGAGATGGAAAATCGGTGACCGTTCGTTTTTCTATTTTATTTATTTATTTCAAAGTTAAATAAAAACAGAGAACTTTTGACCGTCGGATGAGAGAGACAGAGTTGATCCAACGGTTAAGAGGAGTTTATTAATAGAGACCACTTACATTGACAAAGTTCCACTTGGACTTGACTACCTTCGTTCTGTACTTTAGCCGTATTCATCAGCCTTTACATGTCTACACGTTACCATAAGTTTTTTCTTTTGTGCATTAACTAAAATGGGCCGTAGTTTTAGATAATGGGCCTTAGTGCCAAGGCATTCGTAAATCTTAATTCAAGGTTATAGTTTTTTTGTCCAAAACCGAACCAAATATGAACCTGAACCGAATCAAATTTTTGAAAACTAAAACTGGCTCAAACCGATAGAAAATTTATTTCCGAATATGACATATTTTCTAAAATCCAAAAAACCTGAAATCCGAATAATCATAAACAAATAACCGACCCTATCAGAATCTCTGTGCTAAGAATATTTACAATATTTTTTTTAATGTTTTCTAAGAAATTATTATAAATTAGTTTTAGTCATGTTTTCTAACATTTTCAATGTATCACAAATTTAGGGTCTATATAGAATGTTTTGGAAATTTTAAAAGTTTGGTGGTAGTTTTAGAAAAGAGACTTTTATGTTATATGCTCATCACTAGAGTAAAATTTTGATTTTATCTGTACTATATAAAGGTAAAGTATTGTATTTTACTAAAGTATTTACATAGTTCCACTTTAATTAAAAATGACATTTTTCTTACGTTAATTTACGTATAAATTAGAAGAAAAAATATGTATTCCCCCCCCTCCCCCCACTCTGCAAAAGTCAATTATGGACGTATTTTGAATATTCGCTAATAGATAATCATTTCAATTTATTATACGAATCTCTTCCCCATATGGCGAATTCTTGATTGAGTTTAAACTTTTAACAATATAACTCTCGAGGGATGCCAAAATAAATAACAAACGCACTCATATTGAGATCTATCTATTCGATATGGCCGTGGACTTCTAAATAGAATGGCGATAAAAATTCATTAGTTTGTGAGTTCACTCAACTCAAGTCAATTTTTAAAGAGTGAGTTATGTGTTTTTACCTAGATTACATGAACACTTTATTTGAGGTTCGCTTCATGTTTCCGAAATATTTTAGGAACGAAAACGCGTTGGAAAGGAAGAAAAACATTTTGGAATTGTGTTTTCTTAAAATCTTAGTTTGGAAACACGACATAAATGCTTGTTTTTGTTTTGGAAACATGACGAAAATTTGCTTTTTGTTTAAAAAAAATATAAATAGTTTAAAAATGTAGCATGAGATTGAATTATCAATTTGATTCACTAGAGTAAGTAAATGATCAATTTGATTGATTAGGTTAGTTTCATCTTGGAATATTTGAGTTTGAGGATCTTTCACTCGACGAACCATAGTTGAAAGTAATTTTGTTTGATGAAGTTAATGAAAATGATGTTCTAAATTCTTGACTTTGAGCGTTATGATATTTATATTTAATTAAACTACTTAATATTTATGTATTTGACTTGTATTTATTTCAACATTCTATTTTATAATATGATTAGATGTTTAATGCTTCATTACGTATATGTATATATATATATATATGTTTCCAAAACGTTTTCATACTTATATTTTTCAAAAATATTGTTTCCATGTTTCGAAACGTTTTGTTTCCACATACCCGTTTTCGTTTCCATGCAACCTAATTTTTTACATTTGATAAATGAATCAAATGACCTAGTTCAGTTGAGTTGGTAAATCATAAAGTACCTCTAATGAGTTATGAGATTCTTTGTTAGCTATTAATTTTGATCAAAACAATAGGTTTATCTATTGTAAATATATACAACCAAATATAAAGTACCAACCAAAAAGTATTTTCTTTATCTCATTTTTTAAAAATATAAATAATCATTTATCTTAAATTTTTTGTCTTACATTATAGTCTCTTTTTGTTTGTCCTCAACTTCTATATATATATATATATATATATATATATTTATTTGGTTAAAATGGTTCTCATATCTATACTATTAAAACATAATCACTTTTGGAATTTGTTTCCAAACACCCCTTATTTAAAAAAAAAAAAAATTGAACATGTTGCCAAACAAATATTAAACATGTTGCCAAACAAATATTAAACATATTGCCAAACATTTATTAAATCTATTATAAATTTAAAAATTATAAATTAAACATATTTGAATCAATAACACTTAAACTAGTTTTTATTTTTCATTTCACCTTTTATATATTACAAAAAACTTTATCCTACGCGGATTTAGAATCTAGTATTATTTTAAAAGATAGCATACAAAGTTCTTACAAACACACAATAAAAACCACGGTACACCATAGTTGGACAGGTTTTCCTTTCCCTAACAGTTTTTGTTAACTGATATGCCTGCTTATTAGCTTCCTGTTGAACATAGTAAAAAAGGCTAAAATATCTTAGAAGAGGCAATGCTAAGGATGTTTTAACGTAGGTTGCACCATACCTCCTTGCATTTTGTCCTTTTTGTCCCAAGTTCTTTAAGTGTATCCTATAGGATTTTGCTATCTCAATTGAAAGCAACTTTATGATATCCCAACTTCTAAACTTGTTGGATTGCTATCCTAAACTTTAAGTGTTGAGTATCTCTAATGATGTGATGTCCATATTACATTCTTAAGAATTTGAATACAATACGTTGAAAATAGAAGGAGAACATACATTAAACTTAACTTAGAATATAGACATATTTGCAAAAACAAGCACTTTATTTAAGTGGAAAAGTGTTAAAAAAAACTAATGAAACTTAGATAAAGTGCCAAATTTTGCAAAATACCCTAGAATATATAACACTCTATTTAATCCAATGATTTAGTTACTACCGTAAAAAAACATAATTTTTAGTGTAACCTTTTAGGGTTTAATTTAGCAAAGCTCGGCTCTTAAGCATCTCCAACCCAAATTTATTTTTCACTCTAAACTCTATTTTAGAGTAAAATGTTCTCCAATTTCACTTTATTTTCCACTCTAAAATAGAGTAAACCTATTTCTTACTCTATATTTGGAGTAAACCTATTTTTTACTCTATTTTAGAGTTTAATTTTTTTATTTATAGAATGGTATTTTAATTTTTAAATATTTTTATTTATAACGGAAATATATAATAATAATATTTTGTTGCAATAAAATCAGTTTTTCATTTAAATTCTATATTATAGTCTTTTTCAAAGTTACATCATACGAAACCACCTCTTGTACTCTGTTTTTATTATTTGGGATGCTTTGCAAAGTAAACTTTTTTGTTTTCCTCCTCTATAACACAATCTGAAAATTTCTTTTGCAAACTCTATCCAAAGAACAAAATGATTAAAACATTTTTGAACGGTTAGTGGAACATATGATTTTTTTGCATAACATGTTATTTTTTTTATCGCATATATCTTTGAATATATACTGGATCTTTGAACATCTTTAAAAAAAAACCTTTGAACATATATTGCATGAATGAAACATTCCTATTCCTATAATCCCATAAAATCATATGTGTAAGTCAAGTTTAGGATTGAAGAACAAATTGAAACTAGATTAGTTAGATGCTTCAACTAAAATATGTGATGTGAGAGGACTTACGGTTGAAGCACATGAAACAGTATTCAAATAATATACTTCACAAATCATATCATATATGGTTTTAGATGCATTAAAAAAATTTCACAATCATATTGTAAATTTAATTGTCAGTTAACACCGTCAAGGAAAAATACTATTAAAAAATATCGTAATAGTGATGTTTAAACCAAAATCTACGATATTTTAGTATTTTATATTATGTAATGTAATTTTCTTTATATAATAAATATTTAATTTAATATCATATTTTATAGAAATTTTGCAAAAGATAAAGTAAGTGGGGTTAAATTGTATAAATATAAAGTTTTAATAATAAAATAAAAATAGAATATATTTAGAATATTCTTTTTTAAAATAAAAAATAGAGTAATACATTGAAGATAAACTCAACTCTATTATAAAGTTACTCTATTTTAGAGTGAAAAATAGATGAATACATTGGAGATGGTGTTAAATGCTCATTACTTGATCTTTCTCATTCAACATCTAGCTATTTTATTTAGATTTTAAAAAAAAAAAATTTAACACTTACATTTTTTTTCTTGGATGGCTTAAAAGTTTTAGATTATTTTATTATTTCATTTATGTAATATTAATTTACAAGCTAATTTAGTTGATTTACGATGTAAATTGAGTTAGGAGCAAACAATCTACGTATTTTTTTATGTCATCCTACCATCTTACGGAATATACACTCCCCTCTTTATTAATAGTCATATTAACTTTTGGCGTATCTCTTGTACATACCATTAGTAGACCTCCACTGAGAGAAACACAACATATTATTTTTCTTTAATCCTAAACAATGTGTTTGGAACGCTAGACCATGAGTTACTATTTTCGTAACATGGACACTAAATTACTATTTGCCTAGATCGATCTTCTTGTGATGCTTCGAACTACTCAACCATGAACCAAAACTTATTCGGACTCTGCTGAGCGGATTAAAGCAACATGGTCTTGACGGATGCCGGGTAATAAGAGCACGATTAATGGTGAATCTTTGCAAAAAGTTCTTACTGGATTTTTTAATATTTTTTTTTTCGAAACTTAAAAAAAAAAAAAATTGACCAATCCCGGCTCGCCACGTCACGTGAACAGTGACGAGCCGGGTTCTTAGCAGAGAACTTTTGCAACCCAACTCTTAACTGTTTGCCTAAGATTCCGTGAAGAAACTGGGTTAAAAACCCCCATTGGAGATGCCCTAATAATCTTTGACAACTAGCATTTTTTACGTTAATCCACCTATAAATTGAACCATGAGCAAACAACCTACATATTTTTTTCTTCTTTTTTTTTTGCGAAAAATATTTATTTCTTCTTCATTCCCCAAAAGCTAAATGGTGAAAGTAATTTTATTAGTTAATCATTTAAATATGCATTAACATTTATATTATTACACTGACCTCCTCATATGCTAAACTTTTGAACTGAATGCAGAGAACACTACACTTATTACATTTCAGCAAAAAAACAATACACTTGTTGATGTTTTAAGTAGGGATACCAAAATGAGCAACAACCGCATTTAGATCAGATTTATCTACTCGGCTGCCAAGAACTTGTCAGTAAGTTGGTATTCAAGTCATTATTATCTCGTGAGCCGACTCAACTCAGCTCGATTTTTATTTATTTATTAGAACTATATCATTTAGAATCATTTTAATAAACGACTTAAGTGATAGTAACTCGCAAACTAATTTATTTATCTCACGATTTAGATGATAGGGTTGATAGATATAAACTTATATACAAAATGAGAAATACTAAGTTAATTTATGAAATATTCTAGTTCCTTTTATGGCATTTCTCTTAGACCTCCATTGCATGGATACTTTAGTTTAGTCTCAATCGGTATTTCGAACGCAAGAGCGTTTATTGTTTATCTTTCTATTTGGGATAAATTGGGTTTGGAACTTCCTGCGAGGCTTCAGACTACTCAAATGCGAACCAAAACTAGTCGGAACTATACTGAACAGGGTTGGGCAGCACGATTTTGACGGATGTCAGATATTAATAGTCTTAAACGATAGCTTTTTTTTTGCTAAAGAAAACGACTAGATAGCTCAGATCTTGTAGAATGGTTCCATGCTTTCTGGGGACTAGCTCGCGAGCAAAACTGCAAATATTGTTATGTTGGATAGGGGATATTTGCTTAAACTATAACACACTAGGCGTTACAAGATTTGTCTAAACTATATCACACATGACCTACAAGGCTACAACCTTGTCCAATTTATTGATTATTTTCATATAAACAAATGTCATATAAAAAATATCAAAGAAATAGCCATAAATGAATAACATCTTTAAAAGTCAACAAGTAAGATTGCTATAAAATCTATTGAATAAAATTAAAATTGAAACTTAAGGGAGTAAAAAAAGAAGAAGTAAATACAACCAAATATGTTACCTTAAACTGAGACTTACAATAGATAGACAATTAAATTGCAAACTCGTAAATAAGTAAGATAAGATACTAGCTAGATAAGGGAACGAATTGATGGAGTGGCCCTGACTTTTGTCTTTAAATTTCGTTTGTCTTCTTCCTCTTTGATCCACACCTTTGGGCTTAATCGTTCTTTTTCTGTGAGTATTCTTCCAAGATTCTTCTTTTTGTCTACGCTTTGATTTTGACTTTTTCTTTGCGTCGAGAGATATATGATCTTATAAAATTTCAGAAATTATGGTTTTTGTTTTGACTTTTCGTTGAAAGACCTTCAAAGACTCTCAAATATTGAATATTTTTTTCTCTTCTTTTATTGTTAAAAAAAATCTAATCAAATCATAATTGTCAATTCAGTTAGACTTTTTGATGAATTGGGTTTTAAATTGTGATTCATTGTTAATGGTGTTTGAGATTCATCAATGGCTTTTCCGTTTTTTCCCCCTAATTTAAGGATCTGGAGTGCAAGATAAATATGATTTCAAACACTCATGAGGATGGTCAGATTGTGGTATCAAAAGAGATCACACCGATATCTCCACCTAAAAACTTATATGGCTCAAACAAATATACTCTTGCAGAATCATCTCTATCAAGAAAATCTAAGTTATCAAAGGTTATATATATCATTAATCCATTTATGTTAGTCAAGTATGTGGTAGAATATCTCTTTGAGTTTTCATGAAGAAATGAATTTGATGACGGGTTTACGTTTGTAGATTGAGGAACACATGAAATCCTCTGTGCATCCTAATAATGTTAAAGGCAAAGGAGTTGTGGTGGAAAATATTTCTTCGGTTAATGAAAAAGAAGCTATAGTCCTCGATGATAACAATGAATTGTCTCATATTGAAGAAGTACGTAATGATTTTTTTTTTAGTTAGTTTATCAGATCTTTAACTTATGCATGCTATTGATATGATATTGTATCAAATGGTGTTTTTCAGATAAATATATGTGATACATGTGGTGATCTAGGACGTGAAAAGTTACTTGTCGTTTGTAGCGACTGCGAAATTGGCGCAGAACATACGTAATGTGTTTTTTTTTTGTCAACAATATACGTAATGTTTTAACTATGCAATTTGATAGTAACAAAGTTTTTTCGTGCATTTTATTTGGATCACATCTCGGGTTATTGTAGTTATTGCATGCTGGTAAAACTTGAAGAGCGCCCCGATAAATGGTATTGCTATGACTGCACTGAAGATGGAGATGGAATGCGAAAAGGAGAAGAAACTAGCTCCATGAAAAGGAAGGGAGAATCCTTTATTGATTTTTTTAAGGTAATCCTTAAAATGCAAACGTATTTACGAAAAAATTATATTTTTGAAATGTAAAATACGTCAATTATTTTAAGTGACAAAACTAGAACTTGGTATTCTAAGGAAATAAAAATCACTCTTGATTTGTTTCTTTTTGCAGATGGAAGAAAGAACATCATCTCAAGACCAACTTGATTTGTTGAACACACAAAGTTTCTGTAAAACCGTAGGTGTGGACTTGAACATAGACCCTAACTTAGACCTGAACGCATATCCTAACATAGATTTGAGCGTTGAATCTAGCTCCAGAAAGAGGAAAGCAGAATCCTTTATTGATTTTCTTGAGGTAAACCATAAAATACAACATATTTACAATATTTTTTGAAACGTAAAATACATCACACATTTTTGTATGAGACAAAAGTTCAAAACTCTCGGGTAATAGAAATCGAAAATAACTCTTGATTTGTTTCCTTTGCAGATGTCAGAAAAAAAATCGCCTCAAAGACAACCTGATTTGTTGAACACACAAAGTTATTGTAAAATCGTAGGTCTGGACTTGAACATCGACCCTATCCTAGACCTGAATGCAGATCCTAATATAGATCTGAACGTGGACCCTAACATAAATCTAAATGTGGATCCCAGCATAGACATGAATATGGGTCCTAACCTGAGCTTATCTTGAGATTGTGTTTCATATTTCCAGTCGAGATCTTATAGTAAATTCCAAACTCAGAAACCGATGAAGGTTGTCTTTAAGTTCCTTTTCTTAGACAATATTCCGTTGGCGAAAAAGAAGAATAATGTGCAGATAGACTTTGTATGGATACAAGGCTTTTTGTTTGAAGTGGATTTGAAAGATATATAGAAATTTAAATGGAAAATATAATGACAAAAACAAATTTCCCTTCGCTCTGTTTTTTATTTGATATTTTTATAAAAAAATGAAATTTCTCAATTTTTGAGGATTGAAGTTTTAAAGCTTATTGTTTGGTATATATATATTTTTTAATTATCGGTACATATTCGATTCGATTCTAAATTAATAGCTCTCTCACTTGCTTCCCTTATCTCTTTTGATTTCTGAATGACTTTGTTTCATTCAGTTTCATATCGCTGCTTTCTTATTTACTAGATGATTATCCTCACTATGCGCGAATTTTGTATGTTACATATTTGATTTCCAGCTCTTTGTACTATTTTGTATTGTTAAAATGTCACCCTTTGTGTTGGAAATATTGTTACATGGAAAGTTTTTTTTTGTTTTGTTTGTATAATCTCAACTCTAGAAAGCTGATGGAACCAGAGTTCGTTATTTTTGAAATAGTTCAAAGTTAAAAAGTTATAATAGATGATTTTACTTTGCTAGATAAGTGATTCAATATGAAGAGGGTAAAGTAACGTAGTTTCGCTTCAATCAAAAATGATTTCTCACTCCCTTTGTGTACATAGTAATATATGTATCCCAAATTGAGTAACACATGCGGAAAAAAATGACCCCATGAGCTTTTCAGGGTTTGATTTGAATTTGTTGGTAAAAAGAGGAAAGGACAGTCACAGAAGAAATGATTATGTTTGAACGATAAGTTTGGAAGTGCCAAAAAAACTAACACAAGAGTCAAAGCGTTTTGGTATTGGTTTTTTTTATGGTTTCAAACACATACACATTTTTCTTTTCTTTTCTTTTCAGGTCTCTATTTGAAATTGACCTGGTTTACATGTTTCTTGCTTCTACGAAAGTATAAAGGAGATAAACTACTCACTTCTAAAATGAATTAGAGGTTGAATTAACGGTTTTAGAATCTTCTAATAATCCGACTAAAAGATCACTATTTAGAATCACTTTACAACGTGGCACTGTGTTGCAATGTCCGACATGCTCGTACATAGTAGAACTTCGATAATAAATTCATGAAGGCACAATCATCTTTTCCTTCAGTTTTGCACCACATTTTAGCTCAATAAATGGTGGTCCAAGTTGCTAGGTCCAGACACCAATAAAAAATGACCTTTCTCAAATCTTGGATGTCTTTTTTTTTTTTTTTTTTCCTTTTGCAATCCATGCATAGCATTTAAGATATAGTAAAAAATAAAATGTGTCCTCTTGAGCAACTTGACCTGGAAATCACCACTCGTATCTTTAACTGAATCTTACATTAGGCATATATACAATAAATTGATATACATAGTTAATATAAAAAGAGAGATGCGCCTTTCTTAAAATGAAAACATATAAATCATCTAATGATAATCGGCTTGCTTTAGATTTTAGTTCACTGCTCAAACTCCAAGAAGTTTGTCTTATTTATTGAGTCAATATAATGACATGCTTACTGTGAGATAAATGACTTCTCTATTCTTTGTATTCTTTCTTGTCTCATTTTGCAACTCATTGACTTAGATCAAAGAGAGGAGGAGGATATAGCTAATGGTAAAGAATCTTACGCAATTCACGTTGTCGTAAAACAGAGGAGACCCTAAATTTGTAGGCATGGACCATTAACTCAATAGATTTTAGGAACATTAGACCAAACGATATCATGGCAGTCGGTTTTGAGAAGTTTCAGCACGTACACATGAACAATCACAAGCTACTTTTCATTTTTTCAAACAAAAAATAAAGGGCATTGGCAATTCTAAACAAATTAACAGAACTCTAAATAACGTATAAACCCTGCCCCCACTTCCATATCCTTAAAAAGGAAGATCATTGTTTATTAATGTATAACCAGCTGACTAATAATAGATAAATGATGTGTTGTTAAAAAAAAACAAAAAATAGATAAAAATGTGGTCTTCAGTATCTTCTTAACAGAGTGAGGTAGAACCAAAGTACGACTAACTGTCTTCAATTTAAAAAATGATCACAGTCACCCTAGAAAGGAGAAATATCACCAAAAACAAAAGTCAGGAAAGACATTCTTTGAAAATTTAAGGAAAAATGTATTTAGTGGATATGCAAAGAATGATAATCCACTGAATACCTTTTTTCGGGAACAAATCTAATTGGTACTCCCTCCGTTTCACAAAGAGTGTCGTTTTAAGGTTTTATTTTTGTTTCACAAAGAGTGTCGTTTTACATTTTGCAGAATTTTGAATATAATTCCAGTTTTAACCCTGTTTGTTTTAATGTATTGATTGGAGAGAGCAAAATTGTTTAGTGTATTAATAAAGGGTAATATGAAATTTTTAATAGTTTTCTTAATATGTGTGAAATATGCAGAATGACACTCTTTGTGAAACATAAGGAATATCATTCAGCTCCAATCTAATAAATATATATCCAGAAAAAAAAATAATAAACGAAAGACCAAATAAAAATAAGACCAACCAGAAAAGGTTGCAAAGGCATTAATTATTATTATATCATAAGTCACAACACTTGAAAACCAAAGGTCTGAGACCGTTTGGCATCATCTTCGCCAATTTTGACTCCTCATCTACCATCTTCACTCGTCTTCTAACTTCTAGGCAGCAAGAGTTGAGATTTTGCAGAAAATGTGAATAAGAAAGTTAGGAAAAATGAATGATAAGGATGAAGAGATAACAGAAAATGAAATGATTTTTTTTAAAGATTCGTAATTCCAGATTTCAGAAAATACCTGGAAAATCAAGAGCGGAGTAAAACGGCATCAGATTTGTCTTTCAAGAATGGAAAAAATAAAGGGCTGAATAAATTAGCCATCTTCGTCGTTCCAAAATCATGATCTTGAAAGTTCTGAAAGCTTAATTCTTGAGCTGATTTTTTTGCGAGGATGGTTGTCAATTGTAATATCTGCCAGACTGTGAACGTGAACGTGCAAGTAACGGGAGAGTTAGCCAACTTTTATATATTAGATTTAGAATTTTTTGAAAATTTACTACATATATTACTTTTAATCTTACTAGATTAGGACCCACGTATACGCGAATTTATAGTTTCATATTTTATTCATAATTAAATCTATCACAAATTATGATTTATACTCAGATATCACGCTTCCGACTTTCTTCTTCGTCTCTTTAATTAGGTCAAAACTGAATTAAGAAAGTACATATTACAAAAACGAAAGAGTATCAGATAAAAACAAACCACAAGACTGATACAGCTATTACCTATCAAAATTTCCACAATCAACAACAAAGAAACATTTTAACCACAGAGGTAAACCAACCGCAACATAAGATTCCCAACGATCTTCCTTTGTCACACTTTGAGCTAAGAGAAATACTCCTTTATTCGCTTTCCTTTCTTCAACAACAACTCTCCATTCCATAATATTTCAAATGACCCCTAAAATTTCTGCGGATTGAGACTTGTAAGTACGGTCAAGCACGTGATTTACTTTAATAACTAAATTAAGTTTCTCTACTTTTTCAAATATTAGAATACACAAGTGGAATTTTGATTAAGAAAAACAGCAACATAGTTTTAATTAAAAAAAAATTCTTACAAGATATGCATAAACCATCATTTAGCAGATAATTGTAGAGAATTATCTTCAGCTCTGAACATACATTTTAATAGTTTCAGTGATATTAACAACAAGTTTGCGAAAAGATAGATACACAAAAAAAAAATGGATGAGTGATCGTAGAAATACATGTGATATTATTATTGGTTGAGAGTAATTTATTATTCAAAATGACACATAATTGTTGTCACCAAAGCTTTATAAAGGGGATGATAAAAAAGGTCATAGAACTCTTATAGACATAAGCCCTATAAAAGAGAGCCAAGAAAACTTGGTAATACACAAAACCTAAAGGCCAAATACTAAGCCAAATTAGGAAACATAACCCAACGTAAAAAATAAAAAAAAAGAACGTTGGAAAAAAAACAAATGAACCATAATCACTAAAGCTGAACTGGTAGACCGAAACGCTCCCACGATCAAACCCAAAGAAACTGAAGACACCAAATCTGAGCCGAAAAATCACAAGCCTCGAAAAGAACAAAACTGTAGAGAGCCTTCAGACCTGAAGACCCGACAAAGGCACTAAACCGAGAACAAACCGGCATCAGAACGGGCATAAAGAAACACGATCGAAGAAGAACAGAGCACAGTAACAAAGCCACCACGACCATTCCAAATAACCGATGCAGTCGAGAAGATCTAGGCTCAATGTATAGATACATTGACCTCCGATTGGGGACACTCCAAAGAGGATCAACAACTCTTACACGCGGACACTCGTAGACCCGTCCAAAGCCACCTACAGACATATGAACGGTTACCTCCTCGCATGAGAAGAACTAAAGATCGAAACCACTGCGACGAATTGAACCCAACTCCACAGCCTCGAAAGACTACAGAGAAGAGCTCGTAGATGCCTCCGCAGCTCCGCAACGAGATACCAAGCCAAGAGAAAATCCCCAAAAACAAGACTTAGCCCACCTCTAAACACAACCAAAACGAGAGGACGAAAAAAGACCAAACAATAAAAATTAGAAAAGTAGAGTGAGTGCGATCTACTGTAGCTAAAAGGGAAATTCAGAAGTTGACTCCGATCTAGGAAAAACTCATCCAAATCTCGATCTTCTGACGCTGGCCCTGCCCTCAGTCGTCGGCGACAACCGATGGCTAAGAAAAAGCAAACCCCCAACTCCCCCCCCTTCCTCCTCCTCTCCCAAAAATCGTGCCCCAAACAAACCATAAAAAAACCTCTGCTCCGTCTGCAAAAAACCTCTGCTCCGACCTCCTCGCTCCCGCTTCCGCCGCCTCCAACAGTTCCTCAGCCTGATCTGGGAATATCTCTCTCCCAAGAGATGTTCTCGCCTCTTGGTGCTTAGAAACCTTTGGCAAATTCAAAAAGGGATGAAACAAGCTCTGTTCCGCCTACACCGCATCGTGGTCCTCAGTCACCGGCGATGATAGCATCAACAACAGAAAACCAGGCGAACTCATCAAGTAACTCCTGGAGTGAGCTCGTACAAGGCTCAAATAGAAAAATGAAGAAGAAAGGTACGATTTTTGTGCTAGAATCTGGAGAAATCTGTGTTTCTATACCAAACTCGGTCATCTAGAAGAATGAGCATCGCTAGGAAGAATTCATCTTAGCCCAGTTTCACGGCAAAGCTCCATCACCAGGCGCTCTCATGCCATCACCAACGATATTTGGAGCAACAGACTGAGAAATATCACCGTCTCAAAACTATCAGAGAAGGCTTTCTTACTCAGAATCCCTTGTCCTATAACCCGTCAGCTTGTTTTAGCTCAAGGAATGTGGCATATTGAAAATCAATCCATGTTTGTGGCAAAATGGAAACCGGGCCTTCAACCTGCGATTCCCGAGCTTACATCCGTTCCAGTTTGGTTAGATTTTCATAATGTTCCACCTCCATTCTACTCAGAAGAAGGGTTGGGACATATTGCTGGCTTGTTGGGAGATCCCCTTTTCCTTCACCCAACTACAGCCAACATGAAAAATCTAGAAGTCGTTCGGGGTCTACACAATCATAGACCACTACAAGAAAACAGAGTTTTACCGACTACAAATGGCGACTAAATAATTAGTCGCTAAAAGGTGCGACTAATTAGCTACTATTTTCTGACTATTTGGTGACAAATACGATTTGGTTGTAATTAAGTCGCTATTTTACGACCAAAGAACATAGTCGCTATTTTACGACTAATTTACGACCACATTTCAGACAGGAAATAATAGTCGCTAATTTAGCGACTAATATGCGACTCTTTCACCGGGTCGCTGATTTACGACAAAGTTACGACTAATTTGCCGACGGGAAACAAGAGTCGCCATTTTGGCGACTAAAATACGAATATTTCGGCGGGTCGCACGGTAGTCGGTAATCAGTCGTAAAATACCGATGAAAAACACGTGTTATTCGTTTTGGGGTTGGTGTACCGGTTTTATGCGACTACAACATGTAATCGCCTTTCAGACGCCGTGTAGTCGCTATTTAGTCGCCAGAAATGTCTATATAAGCAAAGTTCACCCCATTTCTTCTCCTCATTCGATCTGAAACACAAAAGCAAACAAAATTCAGTTTTTATTAGTTATACAATGTCGGGAAATTACACTTATAGTAATTTCAGGGAGTGGATGTATAAGAGGTTCGATGAAGAGACGAGAAATTTCTCGGCAGAGTTCAGAACGGGGGTGGAACGATTCATGACATTTGCAAATAGCCAGCCTCTAACACAGAGTAATGGCGATAAGTTTTTATGCCCTTGTAGTGTTTGCAAGAACGAGAAATTTATCACGGGGACAAGAATTTGGAATCATCTTTATAGCAGAGGATTTATGCCAGATTATTATGTTTGGTATAAGCATGGAGAAGAAAACAATATGGATTTAGGATCGAGTTATGTTGATACGACGTATATAAGTGGGAGTGAAGAAGTGGGTAATGTAGTAGAAGATAGATATGTGGATATGGTGAATGATGCATTTCATCATAACGTGAGTTTTGATAACTATCATCAGGATGGTAGTTATCAAAATGTAGAAGAACCGGTACGTAACCATTCAAAGAAATTCTGCGACTTGTTAGAAGGTGCAAAAAATCCATTATACGATGGTTGTCGTGAAGGTCACTCGCAGTTCTCCTTAGCTGCTCGAGTCATGCAAAATAAGGCAGAATATAATATGAGTGAAAAGTTAGTGGATTCAGTTTGCGAAATCTTGACAAACTATTTACCAAAAGGAAACAAGTCAACCGGTTCACATTACGAGATATAAAAAATGATGCGCAATTTAGGCATCCCATATCATACAATTGATGTTTGTATTAACAATTGTATGATCTTCTGGAAAGATGACGAGAAGGAAGATAAATGTCTGTTTTGTGATGCACAAAGATGGAAGCCTAAGAATGACTGACGTAAAACCAAAGTACCATACAGTCGTATGTGGTATCTACCTATTGCTGACAGATTGAAGAGAATGTATTAGAGCAAGAAGACTGCAACGGCAATGAGATGGCATGCCGAGCACCAAGCAAAGGAGGGAGAAATGTGTCATCCTTCTGATGCAGCGGAGTGGAGATATTTTCAAGATCAAAATCCCCGGTTTGCCGAAGAACCCTGTAACGTTTATCTTGTATTATGTACCGATGGGTTAAATTTATTTGGCATGTCTCGTAATCATTCGCTGTGGCCTGTGATCTTGACTTCATATAATTTACCCCCTGGTATGTGCATGAATACAAAGTATTTATTTCTTACAATTCTGAATTCTGGGCCAAATCATCTGCGATCTAGTCTCGATATCTTCCTCCGACCTCTTATTTAGGAGTTAAAAGAGTTGTGGTCTAATGGCGTTGATGCATACGATGTGTCCTTGAATCAAAATTTTAATCTAAAAACAGTGCTGATGTGGACGATAAGCGACTTTCCGGCGTATAGCATGTTATTCGGATGGACAACACATGGTAAATTGTCTTGTCCAGTTTGCATGGAAAATACAAAGTCTTTTTATCTACCTAATGGATGGAAGACATGTTGGTTTGATTGTCACCGAAGATTTCTTCCTCATGGTCATCCACTGAGGAGGAATAAAAAAGACTTCCTGAAGGGAAAAGACGCTTTGAGAGAGTATCCACCTCAGTCTTTGACCGGTGAGCAAGTTTATTGCGAGCGGTTGGCTGGTGTAAATCCATCGAAAACAAAGGACGTCGGTGGAAACGGTCACGAAAAGAAGAAGCCGGGCTATGGGAAGTAACATAACTGGCACAAGGAAAGCATATTCTGGGAGATGCCGTACTTGAGGGACCTCAATCTCCGACATTGTCTTGATGTGATGCATATAGAGAAGAGGTGAAGGGTAAATCAAAAGACAACATCATGTGAAGATTGGATATAGAACAATTTTGTTCTCGGCCACACTTACATATTGATAGTGAGGGTAAAGCTCCTTTCCCAGCCTTCACATTGATAGAAGAAGCCAGAAAAAATTTACTGGAATGTGTGAAACATGCGGTTAAATTCCCAGATGGTTATTCCTCAGACTTAGCGACTTGTGTTGATATGGACAACCGAAAGTTTTCAGGCATGAAGAGTCATGACTGCTATGTTTTTATGGAGCGGTTACTTCCATTTATCTTTGCAGACCTCCTAGACCGGAATGTCCACCTTGCGTTATCAGGTACTAATTACGACTATTTGTTTAAATATGATTATAGTAATTTATATAGTAACCTCATGCAGTTTGAATATAAATTGTAGGGGTTGGAGCATTTTTCTGGGACTTATGTTCGAGAACTTTGCATAAAAGTCGCGTTCAAATTCTAAAACAGAACATAGTTTTAATCCTATGCAATTTGGAAAAGATATTTCCACCTTCATTTTTTGATGTGATGGAGCACCTGCCTATACATCTCCCCTATGAAGCTAAATTAGGAGGCCCTGTCCAGTATAGGTGGATGTATCCTTTTGAAATGTTTTTCAAAAAGTTGAAAGGGAAAGCAAAGAACAAAAGATATGTGGCAAGATCGATTGTTGAATCATATATCAATGACGAGATTGCTTATTTCTCAGAGCACTACTTTGCTGCGAATATACAAACGAAATCAAGGTAAAGCTAAAATCAATCACATCATGTCCACTTTGTCATTTAAATTGTATACACATGCTATGTATTTTAATGTGAATTACTTTTCACTCATTTTTGTCAGGTTAACAAGATTCGATGAAGGTGAAGTCCCCGTATATCATGTCCCTAGAGTACCTTCTATATTTACGCACGTAGGCCGTCCAAGTGGAGAAATGCATGAAATATGGCTCTCGGAGAGAGACTATCAATGCGCACATGCATATGTTTTACGAAATTGTGACTATTTTTAGCCAATTGAGAGGTATATAAGTTGGCATCTCTCCCAGCTTGCGTTTTAATATAGAATCCACTATATTTTCTCATATTTATGTTGGTCTTGTATAGTATGTTCGAGGATTTTATTTCTGCAAAATATAGAGGATTATCTGAAAAAGAACTCTCCGCGAAAAGAGCTGACGAATATCATTTATGGGTGAAAGAATATGTATGTCTAAATAATATTCATAACTATGCATATATTTATACTTATAAATATTGATGCTATTGTTTATATATATGTAGGTTACTTACTGGAACGACACAAATCCATTTCATACTTGGGTTTAAGAGATAGTACATGGACCTTTGAATAAGGTCAAAACATGGCCAATGTATTTTACAAGAGGCTATTTGTTTCATACGCAGAATCACGGCGCTGGACGAAAGCCATGTAACTATGGGGTCTGTGTAAAGGTGAAAATTACACTGATGCATCTGATTAAGCGGATTTCTACGAGACCTTTACTGATATCATAGAACTCGAGTACGAGGGGATGGTCGATTTGAGAATCACACTTTTTAAGTGTAATTGGTATGACCCTGTTATCGGTAGAGGCACTCGGAGGAGCAATGGTGGCGTTGTAGACGTTCTTTCATCGAGAAAATACAATAAATACGAACCATTTATTCTAGGTACGTACTTATGTATATATATATATATCATTTTATTAATGTCGATATCATATATATACATATGATATATTTCGTAACAGCCTTGGAAGCGGATCAAGTTTGTTATATTCCGTACCCATACACAAAGAAACCGAAGCAGTTGTGGCTCATTGTTCTAAAAGTGAATCCGAGGGGAAAACATTTCAGGGGAATATGAAAAAAAAGAACCGACTCTTTTGCAAACAGAAAATGATGATGATGTATTGATGACTACAATTGAAGATCTCGAACTCGACAATTTTGTACAGGGAGTAAACCCAATAAACCTCGATTACGATGTCGGAGATACAGAACCAGAAGATGAATTTCGGTGTAATTTGTCGTCTTCCTGATGAAGAACCAGATGACGAAGAACCCTACTAATTAACTATGTTACTTATGTCACAATGTTAATTATGTTATTTATGTCAAATTTGAAAACAAAAATTCTAAAAATTTGTCTTTTACATTATGGTCATATATATGCAATTTTTACTATCATATAATTTTAAAATAAAGTTTTCAAATTAATTTAACATAAGATTCTAATCAAAATAAATTGAAGATCAATTATATGGTGAAGATATAAAAATTATTATACATGAAATAACAATATTTTTAATAAAAACACAGATATGGCGACTAAGTTACGACTACATGCGAAACAAAAAAAAAGGATTTAGGCCCAAACCAAACCTGGTTTAGGCCCAAACCCAACCTAAATTCGCCCTAACCCAACATAATTTCCCTTACAAAACCTAAGTGCCGCGTTTGTTCTTCCCCTTTTGCTCTCATCTTCATCGATTCCCCTACGAAACCCTAAATCAAGTTCTTCCCCTTTTGCTCTCATCTTCTTCGATTCCTTTACGAAACCCTAAATCAAGCTCTTCCCCTTTTGCTCTCATCTTCTTCGATTCCCCTACGAATCCCTAAATCAAGTTCTTCCCCTTTTGCTCTCGTCTTCTTCGATTCCCCTACGAAACCTTAAATCAAGCTCTTTCCGGCAAAGATGAGCGGTCGAGGATAGAAGAGAAAAAACGTTCCCAACGTTTCTTAGAGACCCAGAGGGTCCAATCGCTCCACGACTGCGTCGCGAACACCGAACCCTCTACCGCCGCAGTACAACTTCATGCCGGTGGCCCAAGTTCCTTCGACTCAGTCGCCACCACCTCAACTCCCCGTGAACGATCAACCGTCAACGTCAGCACCAAATTTCCGGAGCTATCCATCGCCACAACAACTTTTCCAGAACTCCATGCCTCAACACCGTGGAGAAGAACTCCCTGCGACTGCTTCGGCTCCACTGAAGGACGCTCCTGCGTCACCACTTCAGAACTCTCAAGCTCATAGTCATCCATCTTCTCATGGACACAGCTTCTATGACGAATCTCCAAGAGGACACGCTGCGGGCTCTGAATGCTTTGCTTATGGTGCCAGACCGGGATAAGTTTACCACCGTCCTCTCTCCCACACCGACGCCGAACTCGACTTGGTATGACCCTGCCATCTTCTCCATCTTTTTATCGCATTTGAACAGACCCATTTTACACAAGAAAAAATCTGGTAAATGCGATTGTTTTTGTGTTCTTCTTGTTTGTGTATCGCTCTCATTGTATTGTTACTGTTGTTGTACTGGATTTGACTGTGATTTTGTGAGGCGTATTAACGGTTTTGCATTACTGGAATCCAATTTGTGGTGTTTAGTCTCCGATGGTTTTGTGCCCATTGATTGTGTTCTAGGGTTTCATAAGAGCAACAAATCGTCTGTTGTGAATTTCTCTCAGGTTATGGATCACTGAAAGATTAAATTTGTAAAGAGATTGCTTAGATTTGAAACTAGAATTTTTGCTTACTACATAATCGTTTTATGTACATGGGTCTAAAGATGTTGTAGACTTGCTTAGCTTGAATCAAAAGTACAGGATCCATGTGGTAGCGGTTCAAAGGTGCATGTGTTTTGATAAGTTTTAGGTCTCTGATGGTTAATCTTAGGGTCAGTTTGATGTCTAAGTGTAGACACATGCTTCTGGTTTCATGTTTCATGTTTGATTGTATTCTTTCTTTGCTTGTCTTGTTAGAAACTGTAATGTATAGTATTGATCACAAAGCATGTAAAAGATAACAAGTGTAGACACATGCTTATGATTTCATGTTTCATGTTTGCAGGTTTACTCGCGATAAGGGATCGAAACTGGTTCGGACAATTACTAAAGTGAATACAAACACATTCGATGCTCCCTACTATAGCTGGACATGTGTGCCTCGGGAGAGACAAGAAAGATACTTCCTCGAGTTCGCGGTACAGTTTTCTGTCCTATAGCCTTCACATATAGGTTTGCTTGTGATGTTTTCACTAACATCATTATATTCTCTTGGTATTGTAGAAAACCCACACCTAGGATCCCTTGATAACATGGACAGTTCAAGGGTATTTCGAGGAGATCTGTCAACGCCGGATGAAAGACATGGTTAGCAACGCGAAGACTAGTCGAGAGCGACCTAATTGGATCGGCGACACTCTCTGGAAAACGGTGACCGACTACTGGGACACTGTAGAAGCAAAGCAAAGGATTCTCACCTATTCCAATGCTCGTATGTCTGACCGTAAAGGTCTCGGTCATCATATCCACTTATCTGGGCCCAAGTCGTATCAACAAATCCAACAAGAAATGGTTAGTAACTTTTACTTTTTCTTACACCTTAACAACTTTAAATTCTGTCATAATCCTTGTTTATTTTGTAACATTGCAGGAAGAGGAATTGGGAAGACTGGTTAGTCTTGGTGAGGTTTTCATTAAGACACATACAAGGCCAGATAGTACGTATGTCGATCGGAAGGCAGAGAAAATCGCTCAAACATATGAGAAGAAGGTGCAAGAGAAGTTGTCTGAGCTCGTGACAGAGACTTCAGATGTTTCGGACGGTGCTTCCCGACCTCGAGAGCTAACAACAGATGAATATACAAGCATCTTTCTTCATGTAAAGTAACATTTGTCACAGTGCACATTTATAGAGTCTTGAATTTTGTCATGGTCTTTAATTAAGTTTTTTCTCTTACTTTTTACAGTCCACTGAGATGGATTCACGAGGAACTCCTTATGGAGTTGGAAGCCAGAAGGAGACTCTTCTCAATGGCAAGCGCAAGCAACCGGGAGACTCTTCATCGTTTGTTGCACTGCAAGAGCAACTGAAGGAAGCTCAACGGAAAATCGAAGAGCAGGCTGCTTATAATGAACGGCGTGATGCTCAGATTGCTGCCTGTGAAGCAGAACTCTCCCGAGCTGCGGCTGAGCAAAAGGACAAGCTCGAGCACTTGTCCTTGGTGAAAAAGTACCTCCTACAAACTGATCCGCAGTTTCTAGACTTTGTGGCTTCTCATTCAGCTCCAGCAACAAGCGATATGCTTCCATCAACCAATCTTCCTCGACCAGATGCAAGTACAAGACCATCTGCTTCTTAGGTTACTTATGAACTCATGAACTTGTAAATTTTTTTTTATGTTTTGGCATTTGTTATAGTTAGCTTTAACATAGTGTATATTTTGGAGTTTGAATAATTTAGTTAATATTTTTAAACAATTGTTATTTTGAATCAAATTTCTTTAATTTTGAAACACAGATAACCAATTCGTTCTTTTGAGAAACAAAACAAACTCCAATCAGTCACATACCAAATTCTTATTTAGACAATGAATATAGTCACTAAACAGTCGCCTATTGATGTGGTCAGGTTTTAACCCTATATGTAACTACTGCAAGTGCACAGCAATACGAAGTAGTAATGTAGGGATCGAATCCACGAGGACCAAGCGTTACGACTATGAGAATGCAGGATGAAACTAAAGCTAAGACGAATGACAGAGTTTTGTTGGTTTTATGTTTTCGAAACTAAGAACGACAACTAAAACGATATANGCTTGATGTTCCTATTAGTCGCCAAATAGACGTTTGATAAGTCATAGAATAGTCGGTAAATAGTAACTAAATCTTACGACTATTTAGTGACTAAAACTGTGCATCTAGACCCATTATATAGTCGTTCACTAGTCACAAACGTAGTTTTGCGACTACGTTACGACTATTGCACGTCTACACAGGGAGTCGTAAAGTAGTCGTCATTTGGCGACTATTTTTACGACTACGTACTTTAGCGACTAATTTTTTACGATTACATGGTTTAGTTGCTATGTAGTCGTAATCCACCTTTTAGCGACTATTTGGCGACTCCTGCTGCAGTCGCCAAAACTCTGTTTTCTTGTAGTGGACCCGTCAAAGGCATTACCTGAAGCTGTGAATGTGAAATTCGATTCAGGCTATATCCAGCGCGTAGAGGTCTCGAGCCCATGGCTTCCTCCTACATGTGAGCACTGCAAAGAGGTGGGACACAGTATCAAGAGATGCCCCTCTGATCCCATTACATGTACTGAGTGTAAGTCAACTAGCCACAAAACTGAGTCGTGCATAAGAGTCAGGAAATATCCGGAAGTTAAGATTGATGAAAAGGATAAGAAAAAAAAGTGGAAACTGAAGAGGAAAGAGCCATCCAAAGCCGTGGTGGTCTCAAGTGCTGAATCAGATTGTGATAGTATTATTGTTATCGATATCGGACTAAGAGATCTTCCAAACTCTGCTCTAAACTCAAAGAAAACATAAACTTTAGAGCCAGAAAATACGATTGCAGAGTCTTCTCACAGTGAGCAAGTATCCTCTGATTCAGAAAGCTCCCAATCTGCTTTTGATGATCAGGCTCAATCAGAAGAGGAGGATTCTTTGGAGGAAGAGACACAGACTGAGAAGGTAGCGGAAACTGAAGATTTGACGGGTTTTTCACCGCTAATCTCAAAAAAAAAAATTAAAAATCCAGAAAAAGATTGAGCAGCATAAGCTTTTGGAGCTGAATAAGAAGGAAAAGCTTGAGATTAACCGGGACAAAGGCCCCAAATCCTTCCACTTCTGATGATAGACACCTTATGTTGGAACGTTCGTGGGTTTAATAATTCTGTTCGGCGAAGAAACTTTAGGAAATGGTTTAGGCTTTCTAAAACCCTTTTCAGTAGTATTATAGAGACCCATGTGAAGGAACATAGGTCTCAAAAGCTTATCCACTCTACTTTCCCGGGGTAGAAAGCGGTGTGCAACTACGAGTTTGCTAGTCTTGGTAGAATATGGGTGATATGGGACGCTGGGGTTTTGGTAAACGTCCTATCCAAATCCTCTCAGGCAATTACTTGTCTTGTGAAGCTTCCCCACATCGCCACAGCCTTTGTTACTACCTTTGTTTATGCTCTAAATTGTAGGTATGAGAGAAGGAGTCTATGGCTTGAATTAGCTTCTTTAGGGGCTGATACGTGCATCGCAAACAAGCCATGGTTGATAATGGGAGATTTTAACCAAACGCTTGATCCGGCAGATGCTTCTACGGGTGGCTCTCGGATAAAAGGAGGCATGGAGGAATTCAGAGATTGCTTATTAAACACTGGTATTTTTGATCTCGCTTAGAAAGGCCATCAATATACTTGGTGGAATAATCAGGCTGAAAATCCAATTGCAAGGAAGATTGATAGGATCCTCGTTAATGATAAGTGGATGTTGACATTTCCTCTTTCTTTTGGCAACTTTGCTGACATGGAATTTTCAGATCACTGTCCAAGCTGTGTGAAGATAGAAAACCAGAATGGTAACAAAAACAAACCGTTCAAGTTCAACAGTTTTCTGATGAACCACCCAGACTTCTTCACGAAAATAAAGGATATGTGGGAAAGGTTGGCTTTTGTTGGGAGCGGCAAGTATGTATTATATCAGAAACTAAAATTTCTCAAGCATACAATCAAGAGCTTTAACAGGGATAATTATTTTGATCTAGAGAAGAGAGTACAAGAGGCATTTCAGACACTTACAACATGTCAGAATAACCTACTATCATCACCAAATCGGCATCTAGCTATCCTAGGGAAAGAGGCGCATAAAAAGTGGTTAATTCTGGCTGATGCGGAAGAGAGGTTTCTCTGTCAAAAATCTCGGGTAACCTGGCTCAGATGTGGTGACTTGAACACTGCCTTTTTCCACAAAATGATCGCAACAAGAATAGTAATAAACCAGATTCACTATCTAGTCGATCAAGCTGGTCGTAAGATTGAAAATGTGGATGAATTGCAAAGTCATTACCTGTTTGGAGGTAATGCAAACAATATTTCTAATGATAGTAGGGAAAAAAATCCATTTTCTGTCCAGGTTCAGATGCGATGACGCAATGAGTGATGTTCTAGAAGCTCAGGCTATAGACGCTGATATAAAGGCGGAATTCAAAGGCCTACCAAAAACAAGTCTCGAGGGCCTGATGGGTTTTCTTCTGAATTCTATAACCAGGCTTGGTCGATAGTGGGACGGAAAATATCAGATGCATGCGGTAAAAGAATTCTTTTCAACTGGTCAGATCCTGACGCAATGGAATAGCACAGCTATCACTTTGATCCCAAAGAAACCCAACGCAGAAAAACTAAATGATTTCAGACCAACCTCCTGCTGCAATGTGCTTTACAAGGTAATTTCAAAGATTTTATGTTGCAAACTAGAGAATATCCTCCATGATTTGATCTCAAACTCGCAATCAGCATTTGTCAGGGGAAGACTCCTAACTGAGAATGTTCTCCTAGCTTCAGAACTGGTCCAGGGTTTTGGACAGAAAAACATTTCTAGAAGAGGTGTATTAAAGGTGGATCTAAGGAAAGCTTTTGATACAGTGGGATGGGAGTTTATTCTTGAGGTTTTGTTGGCTGCAAATATCCATGAAATATACGTGAATTGGGTTAAGAAATGTATTACAACAACCAGGTTCTCTATAAATGTCAATGGATCACTATGTGGCTATTTCAAAGGCGTGAAGGGGCTGAGACAAGGTGACCCACTTTCCCATCTCTGTTTGTGATTGCAATGGAAATTCTATCTCGTTCCCTAGAGGAAAAATTTGCAGATGGAACAATTGGTTATCATCCTAGAGCAAAAGACTTAAAAATCTCGAGCCTAGCATTCACTGATGATCTCATGATTTTCTACTATGGTAAACCTGCTTCTCTCATGGGTATAACTACTGTCCTTGACTCATTCAAGTCATTATATGGCCTTGAGATGAACATGGAAAAATCTGGAGTCTATACGGCAGGATTAACCAACATGGAATCTGTGGAGATGGCACATTTTGGTTTTGTTACTGGAACCTTCCCGTTTCGTTATCTAGGACTTCCGTTGCAATTTCATAAGCTTCGAAAACCAGATTATTCGCCGCTTATCGACCAAATTTCCGGGAGATTCAACCAATAGGGTTCAAAGACTCTCTCCTTTGCTGGCAGGCTGCAGCTTATCTCATCGGTTATTTACAGCACGGTGAATTTTTGGCTCTCGTCTTTAATTCTTCCAAATTGCTGTCTTAAAACGATTGAGCAACTCTGTAATAGGTTTATGTGGACTGGTGACAAAATGAAACAAGGAGGAATCAAAGTCTCATGGCAGCAAGTATGTTACCCGAAATCAGAAGGAGGACTTGGATTGCGAACTTCTGGATTTGGAACAAAACGTTGAATCTGAAGCTAATCTGGATGCTTTTTACAAAAAGAGACTCTCTTTGGGTGGCCTGGAACCACTTCCACAGACTAAAGCACAATAATTTTTGGAACGCTAAGGCTTCAGATAACCACTCCTGGTTATGGAAATCTCTTTTATCCTTGAGACCTCTTGCTAAACGTTTCCTAAGATGCACCATTGCAAATGGAGAATCCGCTAGCTACTGGTTCGATCACTGGACCATACTTGGTCCTTTAATTAATCATATTGGTACTGCATGTCCTTTGCTAACCGGTATTCAAGAATCAGCAAGCGTACGAGAAGGGCATACTTCATATGGCTGGATTATCCCTTCTTCGCAAAGTAGGAATTCAGCTTTAGCTTCTTTAAGATCAGTCATGTTAGCTTCTCCTCTGCCGAGCAGCACAGTTGTGGGGGACATCTATGGATGGTTCATTGAAGGGTCAAACACAACAAATTTCTCAACAAGGCAGACCTGGGAACAGGTGAGACCATCCAAAAGTCGTGAAAATTGGACAAGGGCGGTTTGGTTCAAAGGTTGCATACCAAAGCATGATTTCACCCTTTGGGTAGCGCACTTGGACCGACTTCAGGTAAGAGAAAGACTTCTATCTTGGGGCTTAAACGTTCCCGCTACTTGCTGTATTTGTGATAAGGAAACAGAATCACGAGATCATCTTCTCATTAGATGCGAGTGCAGCACCACCATTTGGAAAAAGGTCCTTACTCGTCTTGGATATCCACAACTATCTTTTGCGAACTGGTCTGATATGATAGAGTGGATATCCTCCTCACATGGTTAGACTAGTCTCATTCTAAAAAGATTCACACTACAGAATGTGATCTTTTATCTCTGGAAAGAAAGAAACAACCGTTTACACAATGCGATTTCAACTTGCCAATCAACAATCTTCAACCAGATTGACCGAAGTATCCGCGACAACATCCTCGCCCGAATACACCGTAAAGCTTTCAAGAACTTGTTATCTAATTGGTTCACATTTGAATAACTTTCTAATCTAGTTTGGTTTGTATCTCGAAGTTGTTATCTTTAGGCTTTTTAATTTTTTTTTTGGGCCTTTGATATCTTTTGTAACTCCACCGAGCAGAATGGTAACGAAACAATTCCAATTTTTGGTAAGTAAAATTTATCCAAAAAAAAAAACGAGAGGACGAAACAACAATGAAGAAACAAGATCCAAAAGCAACACCCACAAAGAGAAATAGAGACAACGTCCACAAAGGTTTTACACTTTTACTTTTACTTATCAATTCATTAATTTTTAAAATTATAAAAATATATATTATAAAAAATTCCACGTGTACACGCGGATAATTATGATATAGTGGTATGTAAAAGTTATACCCGCAAATGACATAGCATTTGAGATTATCTCAAAAAGGCTATAACTGCATAAAGTTTTATATATATAACTGAATATTTATATATATATATATATANAATCATATTTAAAATTCTACGCAATAAGCACTAAATTATTAGCATTATTGTCATGAAACAACAACAACTAGTTCTGGGCATAAAAACCGGAACCGAAATATCCGAATTGGAACCGACCTAAAATATCCGAACCGGAATCGATCCGAAATTGTCAAAATACTCATTGGATTCTACTCATTGATACATGTGGGTATCGGGTAATACCGGAACCGAACTGAAAACATTTCGGGTACCCGAATTACCCAAAATATAATTATATACCCAAAATATTAAATATATATAAATTTTTGGATATATTTTCGATATTATAGGTATATTTTCTTTAGTTTTTTTGGGTTTTCGGATATATTTTCGGGTTTTCGGGTATATTTAGGCATTTCGGGTAATAAATATCCGAAACCGATTAAGATCCGAAAAGTTTCGGGTATTTTTCCGGTTCCTAAACCTCTCTACCCAAAATACACGGAACCAAACGGTACCAAACCGGAACCGAACCGAAATCATTTCAGTACCTATATGGATCCTAAACTTCTCTACCCGAAATGCCCGAAACCGAACCGAATACCCGAATGCCCAAAGCTAACAACAACGATGAAACTATTTATTGAAAACCACACACTCCACCAGGTCCACCGAACGTGAGGAGCTCTCCACTACCTACTTCAAACTTACGAAAATCTACATCATAACATTTTGGACTATCCATGTGTTGGAGGTAGGCTCCGCACACCTCTTAAACTCGTCATAAACCGAATCTAAACCGGTCAACTCCGCACGTTGACTCACTCACCTCGCTTTAGGACACCTGGCCCATCACGATTTAGGTCTTCATATTTGATTAAGGCCCATGTCAGCCTGATACCCATATGCACCACCTCGGCCCATTACTCATCCTTCGGGCCCGTTAAGCTCGACTAACCTTAGTCGGCGCTGACCTCGTGAGAATAAAGGAAGATTCCCTTTATTCAGCTCGCGAGGATAAAGGAAGATTTCCTCTTATCAACTCCGAGAATAAAGGAAGATTTCCCCTTATCAACCCCGAGAGAAAAGGAAAACTTCCTTATCCCGACATGCGAGATATAAGGAAAGGAGACCGCCTCAAAACGTTATAAATATCGATAATCCCCTCATTCACAGGCACGCACCCTTTTTCGCAAGAGCCCTAAAAGACTTTGCTCCGAAGACATCGGCTTAGTTTCTTAGTTTTTACTTTTCGATTACCAAAAACTCTTGTACTTCGCCGAGATTGCTAATAAAACGAGATTTCCCGAACCATTGTCTTTTTATTTACTTTGTGTGAACCGATTTCAACACCATGTATTCCCCAAACTCATTTGAATCAACATCCTCAAGTTTATTACCATAAAATAACTTAAGCTGTTTCATGAAACATGAGTAATTTTTCCTAAATCCCGCTTCCTTCACAAAAATCCATGCCCCCATCGGCGGGCTGATATCTCCAGCTAGCTGATATATCATGGTTTTTACCCCATTTAAGCCATGATATAAGTCCGTTTTATAGAGTCTTTCTACTATTTTGTAGTGTTTTAGAGTCTTTTACAGGTTTAAGCACGTTTGGAGCATAATTTGAGATATTGGAGCTTTCTGGAGCATTTTGGAGCAAAACAGAAGTTCGTATACTTGGGTACCCGATTTGAAGCCTCAGTATCGATCAACACTACCCTAGTATCGGTCGATACTCACTGCAGCAAGACACGAGTCGCGACTTTAAATGAAGATTTGAAGATTTTCCCACCGATGGATTGAGCTCAAATTTTGATACAAGACAGATCAATGGATTAGATTTCATTTGGAAGTGGTTTTAGGTCATTCCAACGGTGCGATCAAAAGTTATGCCAGTCTTTGTGAAGACAGTCCAGTCTAGCGAGCAGAAGAAGCAGTGACCAGTGTCGACCGATACTGACTAGTATCGGTCGATACTCACTGCAGGAAAACAGGAAACGGGCTTTTTACAAGTCTGGAGAATTTGCAACTTGGTCCAGAAGACTTTATTATTTACAATTTAGCCCAAAACGTGTTTTATCATTATAATTAGGTTTTTCAGCCACTTTTGTTGGCCAAGCTTTATTTTACTTTTGTTCTGATTGAGAGAGATTGTTTTAGGGATTTTGGGGAGATAACTCTGAACCCCTTTGTTTATGATTGATTTCTTTTATGCAATTCTAATCATCTATGATTTCTGTTCCATTAATCATGTCTGAGTATATCCCTTGTTAGATTTAGGGTTCTCATAAGGGTTTTCTCTGAATGTTAGGTTAATTAGTTAATTAAGATTCACCATCTGAATAAGTTCTTCACCATAAGTTGTTCTCATAGCTAATTCTAGGTTGACGAATCTAGAACTTAGATCTTAAGATAATTGATTAGGCACGAGAGTGCGATTAATTACCTGACAGAACCTAGGGTGAGCAAAATAACTATTTGCAAAGAGATTTGGTTTAGTTGTTTTGTGAACAAATCAAACTTGAAATAAAAGCTGGTTTAGACTTTAGGATTCGCAAAGAGATTTGGAATTCTAGGATTTAGACTTAGATAGTTTTCGCAACGAGAATTGGTTAGCTATACTTTAGTGATTTGAGTTCAAGAACCGCGCTAAATCTGAATCTTGTTAGTTAGTTTATTTACATTCATTGAATTCATGAGAAATACCCTGAGCCTATCTTCTTTCCAATTGATTCACAACTTGTTTAATTTACGCACTCGCATTTAATTTCATTGTTTGGTTTAGCTTAATTCGGATCTATATAATCTATTGCGTGAATTCTGGAGTTCTTGTGTTCGACCCCTACATATACTACAACAACTGTTTTAGTACTTTTAGAGTATTAATTTGAGCATATCACTAGCCCGCATGGATACCCGCCGAAGTATACTTGTGATGGTTCTTGCGTCGAATAAAGTTGATGCGGCCAATAGCGTGGTTCTCGTCATCAACAACCAGTTTTTCGTTTTGGAGTCCTGATATTTTATATATAACTTGCTAACTATTAAGACTTAGAGATAAATCATGTTACAATATTACTTTTACCTGACCGACGAGAAGATGAACACTGTATTGTCTTTTTCCTATAACACTAACTATATCATAAACCAAACCGAGGTAGATTGTTTTATGGACTTGGACAAAACCTCCCCGACATAACGTGTTGTAACATCCGTTTTTATGTGTATTTGACTGTAATATATGATAGATACGTATACGTATATATTTGATTATGAACACATTATGAGGCTTGAGAATTTAATTAAATTTATAAAGTAAATATCACTTACTACAAAGTATGTTGTGAGTCTTGGACGATCATCTCGATATAATCCTGTATACACCTGGAAAACGATTAATCGTTCGATAAAGTGTGTACCTCGACATATGATGAATTTATCGACCGAGTTTGTAGTATACTTACAGCCCAGCCGAATTGGATGCTGCTTATCGCATCATTTTCTCTATGATTTAGCCAAATCCAGGCCTTACTAAATTGATCTTTTAATACGCGTGGCTTGTAAATATCAAAAACCGCTTGCGCTCCAACTCCATGCCATTTTTTGGTCGAATTCTCAAATTATCATGTTATTACTTTACAGAAAAAAAATCATAAAAAATACATATCGAACCATGGTTAAACTACTGTGGTTAAGAAAGGTTGTGGTTAATTAACTTACATGTAGATTGGTTTCTGCAAGTGCTTTCTCGGGATGGATCATAAAGTTATTAGTATAGTTAATTTGCGGTCTGCAAGTGCTTTCTCCGGATGGATCATGTTATCGAATGAGTACCCGGAAACATTAGATTTGTCCACTAATTATAAATCTGAAGAACGTTGTCAGATTTATAATTAGTGGACAAATCTAATGTTTCCGGGTACTCATTCAATAACATGGACTCGACAGTTGGTCTCATCTGGGATAGAGACAAATACTTAAGAAATCATCTCCATATGAAATATATCAATGCTTAGGCAAACATTGATTGCTATACATAATCAACTTTTTAATGATCATGAATCCCATACATGGATCTGGTGATCCTTCATCAATGGATGTTGAAAGGCAGGTTGCTTATAGATATCAACACATTCGTATTCTATTTCTTCCTGCCATAAACATTAGATATATGAGTCAGCATACAAACATTGTATATACGAATTGCCATAGATTATTGATTTGCTCTTAATTTGATTTTCAGAACAATCTAATGTATATATAATCCTGACATGCAACTTCTTAAGAAAGTCAATCTTTTATCGTTTTCTGGTCTTATAGTCAGCGTCACTAATTTATTTTAAAAGTACCAAAAGAACCATAATTACAGTCAAAACATTTGTTGATTTTATTCCTGATTTGTTTGTATTTTGCAATGGTAAATCATGGTTACCTTTATAGCCAAGAAAACCATCAATTTTTGTGTTTTGTGATTGTGAAATGTTGTAATATTAAAAATTTTGACTATATTATTTTGATATTAAGCAAAAGGTTTTTTTACCTTATATGTTTTTTGGTTAATAAATGGCACAATAATCATTTATTAAAAAATTACTATTTATATTATGTATAAATAATGACACAATAATCATTTATTAAATAAATATAAATAGTATTTGTATTATGTATAAATAATGATAAAAACTTTTTAAATAAATAAAAACTCAATTTAGGATATACAATTAAGGGAGTTTTGCAAGAGCACTTTCTATACTTAGCATAGTTTTTTAACACTTAAATTATTGTTCATAGTTTTTAGCACTTTTGATACTATTCATGACAATTTAGTACGTACATCGTGTACGCATGTGGACGGTACACGGGTAGATAGAGGGAGTGGTATTTTTATCATTTACACGCTAAAAGGAAAAAAATAATAATTAAGTGTTAAGTTTGTAAGGAAAGTTGAATTAAGTGTTAATCTATACAATTATGTCTATAATTAATACTTTATTGTATGTTGACAAAAAAAACTTGATTGTATTGATGATCAGATGCGATTCTTGTTCATTGAAATATGATAAGTAATATATACTTGATTGTATTGATAAACACTTGTTAGCTTCATTCAGACTCTGGATTCTCGATTTCAAAACACAATTTATAAATTTAATTACTAGAAAAAATATTCATATTCTTTTTGGAACCGAAACTGGTTCAACAATGGAAGCATAGCAAGCATAGAGCCGATAATATCACCAACCAAAGAGAAGTCATTGCTTTTTTCTTCTTCTTTCGATTTATAAACCTTTTAAAAGTTTAGGTCTATATGATTCTACGTTTGTGACAATATATTAACTATTAAATCAATAAGTTTTGCGTGTGCGTCTTTCTGTGTGTACGGTTTAGTCGTTAAATATGCATGAATAATTAAATGTATTTTTTTATGAAACATATATATATATATATATATATATTTATATATATATCCCGAATGAGTAAGGAATTCTCCTTTGGCGTGCAAAGGAAGAAGGGGCAATGGAGAATTCTCTAGAGGTTTTTCTGTGGATAATCTGGTATATTTGGACGGTTAAGAAGGACAAAGCTTTTAATGGTAAGGAAATCTTTTTCATTGATACCCTGCAACTCGCTATCCATAAAGCAGAAAACTAGAAAGTAGCACAAATGGTCTCGCAAATAGGTGAAGAAAACGATCATTAAATCAGGTACCCCTCAAGGTGTAGAAAGTAGCGGATCCAGACCTCGTTGCCAAATAGACGTCTCTTGGGTAGGCGATGATGCTAATTTTGGCGGCGGTTGTGTTATAGAGCTCGTGAACGGAAAGCGTAGTTTTGGCTCCTTTGCGAAGAAAAGAACTTTATTTTCCCTTCATGATGAATTTAATACGGTTTTATGGGCCAAGAAAATTGTCACAATGCTAGAAGAATCGTCAATGTCGTTTGAATCTAATTGTCTCCAGATGGTTAAGTTGATCGATGAAGAGGAAGAATGGTCCGCTTTGGCTTCAGAAATTGATGAGTTCATCATCTTTGTTCTATTCAGTTTAATATCTCTTATATTCCTTGTGTGCTAAATGTATGTGCCGATTTCTTTGCGAAAGGGGTACGAGCACGCGATATTGTTTTTTTCCATGTAAACTCTTTAATTCTGAACTAGATGGTTTTCAAGACCAACCTATTTGAATCATCGTAATAAAATATGGAACATTTGATGTCAAAAATAATATATTTATAGGTTAAACGTATATCTGTGAGTACGTCTAGGTTAACCGTATATAATAAAAGGAATCCAAAGAGATAAAATAAAGTCTTTTCAAACATATTGCGAACCCTAATAGGTTACTTTATATATCTTTATATTTTGTGAAAAAAGCTGAGTTAGATTGACAACACTAAGCTTCAAGCCTTGAACACTAAAAGATTAACAACACTAAGCTTCAAAACGCGAAGGCAACCTAGCAAGTGGTCTTCTTCAAAGGAATTTCAGTAACGATTGGGAAATCTTGATCAGATTAATCTCAGCGCCACCAGGTTCCCCCACGAAGCAGTTCCTATTCCGTTATATATTTCAGGCGACGATCTCCAACATTTGGAAAGAACGGAACTCTCGCATTCATGGTGAGCAGAGTAAAACACCAAGACACCTAATCAGGCTGATAGACGGCACAATGAAGAACAGAATAGAAGCGATATCTCACTCCGACAATTCCGATGAACATGCCCGTTCTTCTTGGATTGAAAGCAGAAACTGATGTAGTAAATCCTTTTTCTTAGATTGTTTTTCAAAAACTGATGCACTTGTTGTAAGTAACGATTTTTTTTTAGTTGAATAATTTAACATTCTCTTAAAAAAAAAAAAAAAACGCGAAGGCAAGTACTCAGTGATTTTGGGTGATATTTTTACAGACTGCATCTAATCATATAATGATTTGATAGTAAGACAAATAGTTAGGGGGTGTCATTGGCTGTATAAGTTTAAATTAACTCCATTAAATTGTAAGTATATCAGATTTTAAAATTTTCGGTTTATTTAGAATGATTCTTAATTTATTCATTTTACAATCCAAGATACATGAGTAATCTAAATTTTTTAATACGTAGCAATGTATTCAGTGTCTCAGTGACGGACTCACTAAGGAAAGAAGGGTGTCACGGGACTCCCTTTAAACCTTAATATATAAATTTGTATGTACATAAATATATATATAAAAAACCAGTAGCATAATTGGTTAATGTAGCTTATTGAACCCTTTCATCCAAGGTTTGACACCTATATAANATGACACGACGCCAAATTTAAATTTTGGTTTAAATGAGTTTGAATTCAACCAATTTAATTTGGACATAAACTTTTTCTTGAAAAATCAAAATATATTTGATTGAGATTAATAATTCATATGGGTTTGATTCTATTTTGGTTATTAGTTTAACAAAATTGAACCGGAACCAACCCAAAGAATCCACTCTCGTTTTGGGCGTAATTCAAGCCGGTTTTCGAAATAAAAATCGGCGTGGTGAAGTGCAAACCGCGATTGATGGAAGAAATTCACGGTGGCGCGCTTTTGCCTTCATTATCGGAAACTCTTTTCCCCGTCGCTCGATTTTCAAATTCTCATCTGTGGAGCGAATATGGAAGACGATGGGGGAGAGAGATCGAGCTCCGTCGCTGGCCTAATTGAGAACAGAGCCAAAGAGGTACGTACGGCTTCTCCATTGTTGCGAATTTGGCAGGACTAAGTTTCGATTTGTGTCCGCTTAGGGTCTCCATTTTTGCTACGACCATGATTTTTCTGGGATCGATTTCATATCCTCATAAGGTTGGTTGTTCTTCGCATGATATTTCCCATTATACTCTGAATATTTTCCCATTATAAATGAGGTTAAGACGTGTGAGAAACTGATAAATTAACGAGGGTAACACAAAGATGTTTAGGAAAAATTATTATTACTCTCGTAAAAATAATATGTTACAAGATGTATAGAGTTATATAGAGATGAAAGCAACTAATTTCCTAAATTAATATGTAAATAATATATTTAAGATAAAGTTAAATTTCTTAATATAAGATATTGGTATAAATCTATATTTTTCTAGATCTTTCTTGAATTTCATGATTTCCATAATTTTGGTATGGTCAATCTCATCGATATAAACCTTAATCTTCATGTATTATCTATCGATTTCATGTTCATTGATTAACTCTGAGATTACGAACAAATCTCTCATAGAAAATTATTAAGCCCATTACTTTAAGATTTTACGGGTTTCATTTCGGTGACTATGAAGAGAAACCGATCATTTAGCGGTGGTGAAGAAAATCAGAGGAAAGAGGCTGCAGTAATGCATGATTTAGAGAGGATCTGAAGCTTCACGACGGAGGTGAAGATTCTATAGATAAGCGTCGGCAATAATTGAAGCCTTGCGATGGTGAGACTCGATTGGCAGTGATAATGACGTATGCACCGGTGACGCTTGAACTATGTGGTTCTTGATCAAATCCATCGTGATCAATTTCTCAGTAGTTAAATATTTATCTCGTCTTTGTAAGATTTAATTCTTAAAATAAAAATAAATTAAAGTAATCGCATTATCGCAACTAGCTCCCTCATCTAGCATTTGTTTCCATTTAGTTATGATATTAATTTAATAATTTTCGTGTTAGAAATTCTATCTTTGTCACACACAAAAAAACAGTGTTTTTAACAAGATCTTAACCAATGAAAGAAATTGACTTACAATATAAACATTAAACAATAACTATAAATATTTATTTTTTTGGAAATTTCAAATGAAAAAAAAATATGAACAATTTGCATTTTTAGGATGTTTCCGTTTTATCGCTATTAGAGATAAATAATTTTCCACGAGAAAAGCGAATCACGTGATGTTACGTGTAATAGATTAGTCATTAGCCACTAAACCTAAAAGAATGTCACTAAGAGGGGGTGCGGCTATAAGGCTAAGTGGTCGAACCATAGGATATGTTAAGATAGGTTATATGTGGCCATCTTTTCCCTAAACCATTTGTTCGAACCGAGCTAGTGCGAAGTAAGAAGATGAGTGGTCCGGATCTGATTAAGGGTCACTTTTTCCTAAACCCACCAGCTCATGCCATGTAATCTAGAGAGTATGGTAGTAAGGCGACAATTAATTTAGTAGGAACAAGTATACTTATGAACATGCAACATACACCGGGCAGTATTTCCCGGGAAGGTAAATATAAATAATAGGGTAGCAATACCCGGGAAAATAAGCAACAATAACCCGGTACTCCTCAAACGGGTGCCAGAAATTCAAAAGAATAAATTAATATGAGCGGGATTATCTCTTCTGACTTCCCTCCATTCTTAGATATTTCATCACATTTGAAATATTCCCGCCTAGCTAGATAACTCGTTATTTGGACATGTGAACAGCTGAAAGTGACAGCGTGACAAGGCTTAGGGAGGAGCAAAGTATGGGCATCCTGACCTAACAGCGCAAGATCCACCGGGAAGCGTCATCAACTATGCCGCTTGACACCTGGACAAAGGTGACAAGAAAAGCACTCAAGTACCCCGTACGAGATCCGACCCGACGATCCGAGATCCGACCCAACGATACAAGATCCAACCCGAATTACTGTTCGAGCCAGGTATTCTCTATAAATAAATTTTCTCTCCATGGAGAAAATGGGACACGCTTTTTACTAAAAACACAATACTTTATAGTTCTAAAAAAGCTCTCTAACGAAAAACTTTAGCTATTTGGGCGTTACAGTAATACCCAGGAAAATAAGCAACAATAACCCGGTACTCCTCAAATGGGTGCCGGAAATTCAAAAGAATAAATTAATATGAGCGGGATTATCTCTTCTGACTTCCCTCCATTCTTAGATATTTCATCACATTTGAAATATTCCCGCCTGGCTAGATAACTTGTTATTTGGACATGTGAACAGCTGAAAGTGACAGCGTGACAAGGCTTAGGGAGGAGCGAAGTATGGGCATCCCGACCTAACAGCGCAAGATCCACTGGGAAGCGTACAAGTATTGCGTCATCAACTATGCCGCTTGACAGCTGGATAAAGGTGACAAGAAAAGCACTCAAGTACCCCGTACGAGATCCGACCCAACAATCCGAGATCTGACCCAACGATACAAAATCCAACCCGAATTACTGTTTGAGCCATGTATTCTCTATAAATAAATTTTCTCTCCATGGAGAAAATAGGACACGCTTTTTACTAAAAACACAATACTTTATAGTTCTAAAAAATCTCTCTAACGAAAAACTTTAGCTATTTGGCTGCATATGGGGAAGTTCAAAAGATCTTTCCGATCACTTCTCCGATCATCGTTTACTGACCATACATCTACTTACACTCGTTTTACCTAAAATAGCTCACAAAATTATCAGATACTTTGTGGAACCACCTTTCTTTCCGGCCCATAAGTTACTTAATCTATTTATTCTGGTTTCCGAATTTTTCGGATCCGACGCTCAAAAATCGAGGTCATTTCGTCTTTTGTTTACTAACTTGAGCGTTAGAGAACCTTTAGTAAACACCTCACCGTCATGTTTCTTAACTCTGACGTGTTGTTGTTTGTATAGGAGATCAGCTTCTCCGGAGAACCAAAGAATCATGAATCAGTCACTACTAGTAAAATTGTAGGTTTTTTACTACAAGTAAAATTGTAGGTCATGAATCCGGAGATCAGCTAGTAATATTCATCTTTTTGTTACAAATTGTAGGTTTCTCACGACCAAATTGAGATCATAAGTAATTAAAGAAATATACAATATTACCGTACAAAGTCAATCAAAAACTAACAATACAAAAATAATAAAAATAATAATCAATATACCACTTTTAAAAATTTACAAATAAAAATAAAGATAAAAATAGATAAATAAATTTACATGACCGTTTGGTCTCATCTAATTGAAGTAAGTTTTGAAACTCGACGTCAACTGAAAGAAAAAAAAAAATAGATTCCATTTTTGCAGTGCACCCTTCCACTCTCACGTATGTTTCCTTACTTGCAATATTTTATTTTATATATTTCCACTTTTACCCTTCATCTTCCCTCAAATCCAATCTCTCTGCTTCAACAATAAATACGGAGAGAGAGAGAGAGAGTTTGAGATCGTCGTCGTCAATGGTGAATCGAGACCCGATTGGATAAAACACACAAAAACCCTCCCAAACTCAAAAAACAAAATCCATCACCATGCCTTCCGAGTTAACTCAGGAAGAACGATCCGAACTCTCACAATCCATCGCCGAGTTCCACACATACCAACTCGGTCCCGGGAGCTGCTCCTCACTCCACGCGCAGCGAATCCACGCGCCGCCGGAGATCGTCTGGTCGGTCGTCCGTCGCTTCGACAGGCCCCAGACCTACAAGCACTTCATCAAGAGCTGCTCCGTCGAGGAGGGGTTCGAGATGCGCGTCGGATGCACGCGCGACGTGATCGTGATCAGCGGATTGCCGGCGAACACGTCGACGGAGAGGCTCGATATACTCGACGACGAGAGGAGAGTGACGGGGTTCAGCATCATCGGAGGCGAGCACAGGCTGACGAATTACAAGTCGGTGACGACGGTTCACAGATTCGAGAGGGAGAAACGGATCTGGACGGTGGTTCTCGAGTCGTACGTCGTGGATATGCCGGAGGGGAATTCGGAGGACGATACGCGTATGTTCGCCGATACCGTCGTTAAACTCAACCTGCAGAAACTCGCGACTGTCACCGAAGCTATGGCTCGTAACTCCGGCGACGGAAGCGGTTCTCAGGTGACCTGAAAAGACAAAAAAAAAACAGAAAATTATAAAAATTTATATATATATATGGAAAAAATAGGAAATGAATTTTTTTTTCTTTTTTTTTCGGTAATGTTATTTACGCTACTATTCTACTCCTTTGTCTGTTTTAAGTAGTTTTAACCTTCATATTTTACCTTTTGCCTATGTTGAAAATGGCATTAAAATATCCATTTAAGTGTAAGGTTATTTCGGACATTTAACATTGTGGATAAGGAGGAATCCTTCCTTTTTTAGTAGGTATATTCTTGTGAGTCGGTCAAAAATTTCGTACGCAACAAACTGTCATAAAAACTATACATTTCTTTTTTTCTCAATCTTTTCCATTATATAATACAAAAGCAAACAATTTTTTCTCAGAAACAAAGCTCTATAAAAAGGAAACAAAAATATTAAAAGTTTGCTAACCGCTAATGAAACCGAGCATAAAAACAGAAAAACGATGGAAAAAGGCAATTGAATCATAATCACTAATTTCATACTAGAAAAGTAGATTTTTCATAAAAATAAATACATCAAAATGGATACTCGTGATAGCTTTTTTTTGGTCAAAGACTTAAAAGTTCGTGATAAGATTTCTCACGTGTATTTCCTTTTTTTGGTAAAAGGTTGATTTCTCACGTGTATTTCCTTTTTTTGTTGATTTTTCACGTGTATTTTGCTGTTAGTCTAGACTTTATTTGACTGTAAAGTAAATGTCATTTTAATTGTGTCTTAATTTGTATTTCAAAATAAATATTGTTTAAAAAATTTATGTAAAAATTTGGTATAAAATACATTATTTCAAAATTTAATATCAAATCAAAACTAATAAACAATATAAATTAGAACAAAGAACAAAATCAACTTTTTTGTCGTGGCATAATAAAAAAAATTAAGAACCTGGTTTTTTTTTCTTTCACTTTGGTTGTCTATAACTCATCCGTAAACTCTTGGATTTGAAAATGAGTTATGACATAGGAAACTAATACAAATTCTAGTCATTTAAAAAATGTAAAAAGAAAGACATTTATTATAAACCTGGAAAAATAGTTTTTAAAAATAATAGTTTAGTCATGATTTAGTATATGGTAATTTATCTTATTTGTGTAAGTTTGGTATTTCTTGTGTTTCAAAAGATCGACTCTGGTGAAATAAGGTTTCAGCAAAAAAATTTGGTTAGAGAATTGTTTAATCTATTGTTAGATTTAGCGACTGATCCATATGAAATTCTAATGTTTATACATAAATTTCAGGGCTTTTTTATTCGACAACATAACAATTATTGCATAATCTCATCGTAGAAAATGATTTGTCCATCCACATAACTATTTACAATGAACAAAACATAAATTACAAACCAATCCGCAATATTGTGGGATTTGATGTTCAAAATAAAAAAATATTGTGGGATTTTGATGTTCATAAATTGTTAACCAGAAAAAGAGTTATAAAACGATAAAAACAAATTTATTACTCTTACAGAAAAAAAAACAAAAAACAAATTAGGGAAGGAATCTAAAGAGGAAGAGATGAAAACACGAACAAAAACCCATATGTGGAACTTTCACAGTGGAAGTGGTTTAACGAAGATGGATTCTCTCATTCCATTTTCAAGAAAGGATCAAAAAGTGCGTGCCGTTTTATATGCGTGGTACTATTTAGATCCAGCCTACCTTTACCCTGTTTATTTATTTTTTACTAATTTGTTGTGGGCGATCCATTATGAGGCGGCAATTTTTAATTTTTTATTATTTTATTATCAATATATATTTGTATCCTCAAATTCTGATTTTTTTCTTTCTATTTGCATACTTCGAAAATCGGTATCTTCTAAATTAAGGCAAAGGTGATGCTGTTGCAAGTTGCAAGTTGCCAACTTGGTTAATTTTTTCAAGTTGCCAACTTGGTTATTAAACCGCCGACATATGGAAATCAAAATTTATTGAAAAAAGTTAAAATGAAGAAGACAAAATTTATAATGTTATGTTAGTTACAAAAAAAAAATTATTATGTTTCGCAAAAAGTTAAAACGAAGGAGACAAAGGATAAATAAATAAAGAAAAAAAATGCATGTACTTGATCTTGAAGTTGATGATGGTGAAGCCAATAAGAAGATCGATATGTTTTAGCAACTCACCTACTTTAATGATTAACATCGTTAGCGTCAAGTCTTTCTGTCCTGGCGCCTAACAAAAAAAATTAGGGATTAATATGAGATTAATCGGGATTAATTTTTGACTTTTTAATGTTTTTTTAATATGTTAATCCATTATAATTTATAGTTTCAACATAATATTCTGCTCAAAATTGGATAAAATACATGACAACAAATATTAGGTCTAATACATTATGATATTCGTTAAAAATATGAACATAAGTTGGATTTATCAAATTTTGGAATCAACTAAATTTTTTATTTTTTATTTTTAAAAAAACTGGGCTAGACGGCTGCCTAGACGGAGATTAATCGGCATAGGCGAAGATTAATCGGACACCCGATTTATTGAACCAATTATCCATAAATCGCCACGGTCTGCCGCCGCTTAGCGCCTAGACGGTTAGACGGCCGATTTTTTTAAGATATCTCTATCTGTATTATTATTAAATCAAATTGTACGTTGCAATTTTATTTTAGGGGGAAGTCGTAATACTTTTTTTTTGGGGTTAAAAAATATGGGAAGTCGTAAATCGTAATAGTTAATTAAATGATGAAAGGTTATTATATGAGAAATATTTAGCAATATAGGTCCTTTACTTAATCTAACTGATATTAATTTTACGGATGAAAAAGGGAACGCAGAGACTATTTACCAGAACAACAAACGAAAGTGATGTTCTCTAATGAATAAAAAATGAGGAAAGGGATTTGCAAAAATTCCAAATCTAACTGCACATTCATTGATGTTCAAAACATTTATAAACCTAAGGTTCAAAAATAAAACATTTATAATCCTTAAATCAATTTCTATGGTGATTTAATGGTCGAAAGATTCACTATTGATTTTTAAATCATTTTTTTGTTAGTGATTTCAATCATTTTTTATTGTTGATTAAGAGATTATAAATCGAGATCCATATACTCTCTCTCAGGCCAATGATAAGAGCAATTAATATGGTCTTATTTCAAACTTAACGTGAACTCTTAATTTTTGGTTCCAAATACCCTAAGTCGTGAAAATCCTCTTGGCCCAGTGGTTGATCAATAGTTTCTTAACGTTTCTACACCAAGAGATCTGAGGTTCGAATCTCAGAGAGTGTGATTTATTATCATTTATGCAGATTAATGGAGACAAGTTTACATGAAAATCTTCGACGTGGTGCAAATAAAACCGTTTGACGTGAATGCTCATAAAGCGGTAGAATTGTCCGTCGTAAAATCGTCAATGCAACAATTCTCATAATTTATAATAAAATAATAAATCAATATTATAAATAAAAAAACTCTCAGTCAAATTTATTGTTGATGCTTGGTTTAATAATATATTGGCTTTTATGAACAACTTAAAAGGTAAATATATTAAGTTCTTCATATATTTCGGAGATTAGTTTGAATTTCGATTAAAGATATCTCAATTATCATAAAATAAAATCAATTTGAAAAATTGGAAGAAGTATATCTTATCTTGATATTTACTATCAGAAATGTAAGGAAATAAAATTATTTTTTTACTCCAATAAAATCTTATTATTTTAATAATTTGCTAGTTTTATTTTAAAACATAAAATAATTTTTTTTGAAATATTCATACTAAAATTACTACAATAATTATTTGTTAGAATTATCATTAATATAAACCGAATGTTTAACATCAGAATTATCAATATTCTTTTGATAAAAAATAAATATAAGACGAATAGTTCTCAAATAGTCAAATATACTCCCTTTGTTTCTAATTAATAGATTTTTTTAGAATTTTTACACATGTTAAGAAAAACATTAAAACTTGATTATAAATACATCATCTTTTATTACTAAACAAATTCTCATTTATTTTTTTTGAAATTTACAACTTATCATTATTAACTAATGCATAAAAACCTAAAAATCTATCTTTATGAAACAAAAATAAAAACTAAAAAAACTCTTCTTTTAAAAACAGAGAGAGTACTTATTAAAATTAAAAATTTGTATATCTGCATGAACAATACAGCTTGTCTATTAATAACCAAAAATTAATAAAAATAGATATATTATAAAATAATTATACAAATAACAATATATTCAGATGTAAAAAAAAACCAATATATTCATAAAGATAACATTCAGATATCAATTTTTCGAAAAATATGTTTTGTGTAAACTTTAACATGGTTAACTTTACAAATTTATCTATATATATATATATGTGTGTGGTGTATCTCAGGGCCGATCATGAGCTAAAGCTGGTGAAGTCCATGCTTAGGGCTGGACGTTCGGGTACCCGTTCGGGTCGGGTATTTCGGGTTTCGGGTATTTCTGGTTTAGATACCTAGGACCCGTTCGGGTATTTTAAGCTATCGGATCGGGTTCGGTTATAACCGAAGTAACTATGAGTTCTGGTATGATCGGGTATTTTCAGGTATTTTCGTGTATTTTACCCGAACTATGAATAAAACCCGAAATAGTTCAAAGTGCCCATAATTCAACAAAGAAACATAGAAATAAAAATCCATAAATTCCAAAGCATATTGTTAAAGTTTTAAAGAGATAAAATCCATAAATTCCAAAGCATATTGTTAAAGCCGTTCATGGATGTTTCCTTAGAAAAAAAAAATTCTTTAAAAATGAAAACAAAGAACAAGAGAAAACATAAACAAAAAACAAGCATCGAGTTTCGCCATGAAAACGGCAGTAGCAATCCGGTCTAAGAAGGAAGGAAGAAACGAAAAACACAAGCAATTTCAAGGAAGCAGTGACCAAAATCATGAATCAGAAATAGTTTCGGGGGTTTTGAACCCAAAACCCAGAAGTAATTATACAAAAAAATCAGACGAAAAATGCGATGGTACTTACGATCGATTCCTCGAATTCTCAGACGGAGGAGACGGTGATGAGACAGTGAGAATTTGTTGTGCCAGTTTGAGTAATTGAGATTAGTCGATTTTATATATGAAGATCTAGGGTAGGGGATGAAGAAGAGGAACCGGCGTAAACAGGTTTTGATAGTATAAAAAAAAAAAAAAACATCGACATTACAAAGCATAGACCCGATTTTGGATTGTTCGGGTATAACTTCGGATTTCGGGTTTTATCCGAACCCGACCGATATCCGATCTACTTAGAGATAAGACCGTTCGGGTATTTAAGAGCATCCGAACCCAATCCGAACCTGCTACTTCAACTCGGGATCGAGTTCGGGTTCGGGTTTCGGATAAAACGCCCAGCCTTACCCATGCTTTAGGCGCCCCAAAAAAATTTCGAAAACTTTGTGCAGTGCAGTGGCTGATCACTAAAAACTTGTGTTTAAGGTATCAGGTCCGAATCTTGAGTTTGTTGTCTTGTGATTTTTTTATAATAATGGGCTAAAGAATTTTTTATTTTTTTGGTTGCTTTAGGCAACAAAACCTATTGGGCCGAGCCTTATGTATATACTAATTAAGTCCCGATATGGTTGGGAAATCATCCTATACTATACATATGAGCCTACCATATTTGTTTAGAGAAGCTTACATGGGAAATCATCCTATACATATGACTTATTATATGCAACAATGTTTGGGTTCCACAAAATTAATCCACCCCTTTTGGAATAAGCAACGAGAAGAAGAGGCCTTGATGAAGGTTGTGATTCTTTTTAGGGTGGACCGAGTGAATATGGTAGGTTAACCATGAAATTAGGTAAATGCTAATCTATAATGGCAAATTAGATTTGACAAAAAATTTAGCCCATTTCAGACCGAAATGTCTCCGCAGGAAAGAGACAGAAGTTGAGTGGTTTGTATTAAATTCTCAGTCGCAGCATTAAATGCATTGTCGCTGCTAAACGAGTTAGCACAATTGTCGGCGCTACTGTTAATTAATCTAGTTATCGTGTTAACCCAATTCTCATATCACTTCAAGTTTATGTTTATCGTGATAACCTAGTTATCAAATTATACAAAATATAAAAATTAAACTCGTGAATTAACGTTTTTTATTTATGTATATATAAGTTCAATAAAAAATATTTTTATTTTTCTTACGTAATTAACATGATAACAATTATAACAAGCTATTATATAGAATGTTATCGTGCTAACAATAATATCTGAATACTTATAATGTGCTACCATTAATATCTGATAAGTGGTTAACATGTTAAATAATATGATATCGCGATAAGTTTATGTTTACTGTGTTAACTTAGTTATCATATCATACAAACTATGAAAATTCAAATTAGTTCGTGAATTAATGTTTTTTTAAATTGTGTATATATAAGTATAATAAAAAATGATTAATGTTTCTCTTACGGACACAATAACAATTATAACAACATATTATATAGAAGTCAAATTAACAATTTGAGTTAACGTATAACATTTTTAACAAGTCAAATTAACAATTCAATTTAACATATAACATCGTTAACAAGTAAAGTTAACTTGTAAACATCGTTAACAAATCAACTTAACGTATAATATCGTTAACATATCACGAATTGTGTTGTGAAGTTGCAATGGAGTTTGTCAAGATAACAAGTCATTTGCCATGTTAATAGGATCTTGAGACATGAAAGGTTTGTGTACTAATTGTTAACAAAGTTAACATCGTCGCCGAACCACCAAAAGAAAGAGATCCCGATAGCTGAAGGAAGAACCACCGGCGTCGCCTTTTAACTTTAAAAAAATCACCGACCAACGACACATATAACTAGCTTAACGACCACAACGAGTATCTAAATCTAAAATCACAAGGAAAGTTGGATCTAAATAAAGAACCAACCATCGTCGCCAACCCACCAAAGAAAGAGATCCCGATGGGTAACGCAAGAACCACTGGCACGAAGACCCAAGGGGAAACCTTTTTTCTGAGATTCACGATAACTCATCAAAAGATTCGATTAAAAACAAAAACAATAGTACTGAAATTTTTTTTATTTTTAAAAGCAATTATTATACGGACACCAAAAAAACACAAAACTAGTTAGTAAAGTTTTTTGATGGTTGCGCCTGGTTCTGTCGCCTTAGCTTCTGGTGCCGGTTTCACATCCTTCGACGGCGTAACCGCCGTTCCGGTGAGCTCCAACGGCAAATCAGCAATACCTTTTAAGTAAAAACTGTTGAACAGTTTCGTCGAATACACAAGCTGATGAAGCTTAACCTGCCCGTACGCACCTTCGAAGATCTCGAAGTCACCAGTGATGGCGAGGAACGTGTCCTCGTAAGTCAAGTACGGTCCTTGTACGACCAAGTGACCATAGACGCCGAAGTATAAGCTGTAATTGGCTTCGAATCAATCACCGTTCTTCTCCGTGACGTGTTGGATCAAAAAGCTAACGCCGTCGAAATCAAAATTAGGGTTCGAGACGATAATGGTGCTTCCAAGACGAACCACGAGTAAGGATTAATAAATTAGTGTGAGATCTAGTTCTTGAGAAGCAAATTCAAGTCCATTACAGAAAATGAAAATTCCTATGGGAGATATCGTTTTCACTCTCCTCCTCTTTGGGTTTTTGTTTTTTTTTTGGTTAAAGAGGGAGTCTTTTACACAAAATTTTGATCTTGATTTTTCTCAAATTTATGATTTTCTTTATCAATGCAGAGAGAAGATGAGGATGAAGAAAAACAACAACATAATCTATAGAGGATTACCTCTGGCATGGTTTCTAAGGGCCCACCACTTCTTACGTAATCAAGCTAGCCCCCATCTACTACTTCTCTCACAGATATAGGGATGTGTTGGTCTTTTCATTATGAACAGAAGCGACCACACAGTGTAAAAAAGTGGGACTTAATTTCATTGTTATTTAATAGTACTCTGTGCTATTACCCTTCTTTTTATTGGAGGTTCTTTTTGTCAACATGATTTTATTTAGATGTTCGAAAAGTTAAGCCAACCCGGAAGAGATGGTCCTACGACATAGAAATTAAATCTCAATAGCTTCTACCATTATGAACCAAACTGTTGCCAAACTATTAAAAGCATGGAAAAAAATAGAAAAAAGCAACCTGGAAATAATTATTATTATCTTTTTTTTGTGCAACATTTAATTTCATTACTTAAACTTTCATATTACATGGAACGAAAGAAGCTCTCCTCCACGCTCTTAGGTTAATACAATAAACTTTGAAAGCAATAAAGATAAAACTAACTAATCTCCATGATAAATGACAGCGAATCCGAGATTGGATGTGTCGATAGCATATTACCGGCAAAACCGGAAAGCTGAGAATTAGTCACCTTTACTTGTGACGTTGAAAAATCGTTTATACCGTCAGATCTCATCGAAACGAGTCCCGTTGAATCTTCTGACCCCATACAGACCGTTACACAAGATGAAAAATCGGTTAGCGAGTTTCAAAGTTTCATCGGTTTTAAGGCCGGGAAATAAACACTTCTCATCGAGAGGGAAAGTGGAGGTAAGATTCTCTCCTCGAAAGAGGAGGAGAGTGAAAACGATCTCTCCCATAGGAAGGAAATTGATCTCTCCGTCATAACGGAGGAAGGTGCAAGAAAGTACAAGCCTGAGCTATATTTGACGATTAATGGAGCTGTTGTACTGCTTGATGGGCCTTTCCACAAGGAAAAGTCCAGTAACATAAGTAGGGCTGCTGAACTGCTAATTGGGCCTTTCCAAAAGAGGAATCCCAGTAAGAATGATGACTGGCCCATATCCAAAAGGAGGATCAGATCGGGATTTCTCCCTAAAGAGTACGCACTGGAGCGCGAAGCTTGGATGGTGAAGCTCGGAGGAGATGACCGGAGGAGAAGCTTGGTCTTCAGGAACTTAGCCGGAAATGAGGCTCTTTGCGGCGAAGATGAACCAGGTTATAACCGGTGGAGTGGAGTGGGTAGCGACGGAAGAGAAGGACATTGCAGAACCAGGTTATAACGGTTGACACGGTCGTCGAAGCGAATCCTAATAGCGGCGGAGGTGATAGATCTGACTTTTTGAGAACTCGACAGTGGAAGCTCCCTTGTGAACGCCGGCCTAGGATGAGAGGATTGTCGCAGCTTTGACACAGAAGAAAAAACCGGAGGTGTAAGGAATGTGTCATGCGGATCCGGCGATTCAGGTGGGTGGCGCGTATTCTGCGGCGAGGAGATGGCCCTAAGTTGATACAGCGGTAGACGCTAGCTATATATATATACTAGATTAGGCCACGCGCGAAAATAATAAAATTTTTAAATTTTAAAATTAATAATCCGCGTAATTATGGTCTGTATAATTAGATTTTAAATTAAAATTCTGTTAAGTTATCCACAAATTACGTCATAAGATTCACAATTAAAAAATTAAAAATTAAACCATATTATTCATAAATTTAAGAGTTATTATCAATTGATGGTAGTAGATAATATAGAAATTAGTTGTCTCATATACTTCACTGTTCACTAGCAGAAATCAATTTTACCTTTATAAATCAATTTATAATTTTTTAATTGTGAATCATAAAACATAATTTGTGGATAACTTACCATGATCTTAATTTTAAATATAATTATATGGATCATAAATACGAAAATTATCAATTTTAAAATCTAAATATTTTATTATTTTCTCGCGTATCTAGACCTATATATAATGTTGAACACATGCCACTTCGAAGGCGAAGAAATCATTTTGATCAAACCGGAAGCAAACCAGGTGGTTCGTGTCTTAGATACGCTTTGAGCTTCAAAAAACCCTAGTCGCATAGATTGCTCGTTGAGCTTCAACAACCCGCGCCCGACACCGCATGCCATCATGAACGGTTGATAAAGTATGTTCATGTAACTTCGAAGAACGAATTTTCTTCCACTTTATATTCAGCCAATGCATGAGCCACTTTGTTTGGCGGTTCTCAAATAGTAACTTGAAACAATTTTTCATTTTTCCAAATAAGTCATAAAATTATCTACAATTCTAATTCGATTATATCTCTTGATTGTCTCTAGAAAAAATAACTGAAGCTGGAAAAACTATCAATGACGAGAAAGTTGAAAATAGCCAAGATATAAATTTAGACCAAAATTAAACTAATATTGTGTCTTTTTTTTTTGTGTGCACAACTTATTGTTTCTTCTTCTTTCCTTTTATTTATGTTTTCATTATAGATATCTCATTAACCTGGCCCAAAAAAAGAAGAACATATGTCTCCTTTTTTTTGTGCAAAAACAAATAGAGGTAAAGAGTTATATTAGTGCTTACTAGGCCCGGACATTCGGATATCCGTTCGGGTTCGGATCGGTTCTTTTGGGTTTCGGGTATTTTAGCACTACAAGTCTATGACCCATTCGGGTATTTTCTTTTTTCTGGTCAGGTTCGGTTCGGTTTCGTGCGGATTCGGGTATCCGAAATTTATCCAAATATCCCAAAAATATTTAAAAAATGCTTCAATTTAAATGAAATTTGGTTAAATTTTGTAAAAAATATTTAATTTGACAAATATAACTAAAGATTTTTGGATATTTATGGTATTTTGGTTATTTCCTTGTCTCGTGGCATAGAAAACATAACTCCTTTCACTTCTTTCCGGTAACCGGAGCAACTGCGGGCCATTTCATTTTTTTGGGTTTATTAACTTTGTATTGAGTTTAGCCTAATCAAAACCAATGATATAATTATATCTAATACTTAATTCGACCCTACAGTAGTAAAATAATTAATTGTTATAATAAAAAAAAGATAACTATTGTATATTCTTAATTTTGGACCTATTTTAGGTTATTGGGCTAATTGTCTAAACTTCTAGATATTAAAAAATATGCAAAGTGAAGTTGATGGATGAGGGCTGAACGCAAAAAAGGCCAAATCCGCACACACTTTTGTGCATCAAATTAAAAAAAAACAAAACAATATTTACAATTTCACACAGACAACCATGCAACTAGGGATGTCAATTAGGGCCAAAGCCCACCCCTGAAAAAAATCAAATCTTTCGGGTCAAATCCAATCGGGTTAGTAGATTTTTTGGGNCAATTTCACACAGACAACCATGCAACTAGGGATGTCAATTAGGACCAAAACCCAGCCCTGAAAAAAATCAGATCTTTCGGGTCAAATCCAATCGGGTTAGTAGATTTTTTGGGTTTGGACCGACTCGAAAAGCTCGGAAATAAATATTTTGATTGATTTAGATGTTTTATTTAAGACTTTAACTTTTAAAACATGGAGTATTTCCTATATATTTTTATTGATCGAAAACCCTATAAATCTCAGAGTCTACATTTAGTATTGGTGCACATGTCTTGAACAAATATAGAAATTGTTTGCTACCTAAACACGTTGAAGCATTGATTTGTACACGCATTTGGTTGGATGGATTTACGTTTCGTGATCCAAGTAACATTATCATTCATTTTATTTACTTCATATTTTTAAAATCATTATCTATAGACTTTCAGTGATATTTCTATACGATTTATGCATGCCAAAGAAAAGCCCGAAAAACTCTAAAAGGACTTTACGGGTTTTGGGCCGGACCGGACCAGCCCGATTGACATCCCTACATGCAACAAGCCAACAATATCAGAAAAAACTTAACATTAAACCAAAAAAAAAAATCAGAAAAAATTATTTAAATGTTTTAATTCGGTAGAAAAGTTAGAAAACCAAAGCATATTCGATCGTCTTGAGAACTTCATAATATAATCAGACAAAAGCCATTACCATGTGTGCGTATAACTATTTCAGGATACGACTGATGAGTGTATGAATTGTTATTTATAGCAACTGCTATATAAGGTGTATTAATTTAGTCCAAATTAAGAAATCCCAACAACAAGCAATTTTGTTTCACAAAAACTCATAAATCATCTACAAAAGCTCTCTAAATCTTCAAAACATGTTGTAGATTTTACCTGGGTCTTGTAGATGTCTTTACACGTACAACCTCATAAATCGTCTACAACCTCATAAATTTAGATCTAGAAAGAGATCATTTTTTTCTCAAATAATTGTATACTATATTCTAACACGCGTACCCGCACGGGGTAATATTTTTATAGATTTTGTTTTTTTATCACTTAATTGCTTTGAACGGTTTGACAACAGATTTAATATTATAAATAAATTATAAAAATACTTTTAATAAGATATATTTGGGTGCTTCTGTTTTGATAGTTAGATATTTGGAGTGACTACAGTATGTACTATGTACAAACAATAATATGTCCCCTTCGTTCCCGTCTTTATATTATTTTGGCAATAATTAATGTCCCAAAAAAGAAAGATGCTTTTTGTTGCACGTTAATGCAAAGATATTTCTTCTTCTCCATAGCACGTTCTCTGTCTCTCCCTCACTCACTCCCACACACGTCTTCGATGAATTATTGATTGCTAAAAAAGAAAGCAAAACCAATAATACATTTTCCTGAAAAATCTCTTTAATAATCGCCACACATGTTTCCACTTTTTTTTGTATGATTCAACCAGGCCCGGCTCAAAACTGTTGGACCCTTTGGGCAAAAAGAGCTCTAAAACAAAAAAA
>PKMM01037154.1:258422-303714 GCA_002933915.1 Eutrema heterophyllum
ATATATATATATAGATCTCAAAATCTAATAGAATGATGTCCATTATACATCCACATTAATTTTAGGTCCCAATGAGAGGACCTACATTTGGAATCTCTAATAGATGTGATTGATGTAAAATAATCCCTATTGAAAAGAAAAGGTATATTAAATGGTGAAAATGTCCTCCTCATCCGTTTCCCTCTCCAATCTACCATATACTTCATATGGCGCGAGCGAAATGATCGCATTCACTTGAAGACTCTGCGATCCATCAGTCAGATTATACGCAGCATCGACAAGACCATCAGGAACCGGATCACATCTCTCCGCTACTTCGAAAACCCCCGCCTGCACAACTTGCTACAACGCTGGTTCGAATGACGTAGTAGATAACCGAGCAAAAGCTCTGTTTTCCCTTATAGCCTCTGTCTTTTTTTCCATTTCAACACATTGATTTCAGCTACTTGTAAATATTTTTTTTTTGTTGAACAATAAATTTCACATTCGAACAAAAAAAGAAGAGTATATTCTTTCCTAACAAATTAGATGCCTCTTTTGATGCCAACTTCCCAAAGACTTGTCCTTATGTGGCTGAAATTCACAAAAGCTTCAATTCATTTTTTTTTTGCACAAAAAAGCTTCAATTCATAGAACCACAAAAAAACTCACTTGAAAGTGAAAAAAAAACTCAAAACTTGAATCCCATACTGTTTTATTTCTAACAAAACCCTTATTTCCATTCATAATATGTACATACGCGATTACATAAACCAACAAACCAAAGACACATTAATCTCATGAAACCATAAACCCAAACTAGTCATAGCTACACCAAACTGCTAAACTAAGAAACTTCTCCTCTCTAACAAGCATCAATAACAAGTGGGTGCTGCAAAATCACCGTTACACAATACAGTTTACACTACAATCACAAGAGAAAACTTGTGAAAATATTCAAGACTTTTACCGTTTTATACTATGATAGTTGTTTTCGCACTATTTCTCCGGTTCATTAGCCCTAAAGATGCTAACTTTTTTTTCATGGGCATTCTCCGACTTTCTTCATTAGAGCAGCCTTGAGCTGATCCTGCGTGAAAAACTGATTCCCCATTTTCACAGTCGCTTGTTGGATCATGAAATCATTCACAACGGATAAACTCGCGTGATTCACTTCCAAATCCAAGTCCTTGAGTGCTTCCATGAATTTAGCACCAGGATGATTCCTCTTACTGCATTGGATCCGTATCATCGCATCCCATCCTATGATCTTCACATCAATCTCCATCTCTATCGACACACCCGAATCTTGATTCAGACACTTTCGATCTCTAACCGAGCATTTCCCGTTCTCATTCGCCGCCTCTTTGCTCATCGCATCAATCTGCTTCTGCAGCTCTTCTTTATCGGATTCAGCCTTTTGCAGGTTAGATTTAAGCTCATTGATATACGAAATGGCGTCTCCTAAAAGAGAAGCTTTATCCATCTTAGATACATTAGGAACCACAGCTCTTAAAGAGTAGAATCTCTGATTCAACTTCTCTCTTCTCTGCCTCTCTGCCTCTACATGATTCAATGGCTCTTCTCTTCCGTTCGCCGGTTTTCTCCCTCGTTTTCTCGGTTTCTTCTCCGTCTCAGCGACGGTTCTGTTACTCTCTGCTTCTTTAACAACCGAAGCTTCGAGATCAGAGTGATTCGAGTCTCCGGATTTCGCAGGACGTGGAAGAACAGAGGTGAAAGAAAGCATCCCTTGCTCGTTGTCCGAAACCAAACATCTCTTCTTGTTGCTGTCTTCGTCCACAAACCGGCTTTGACCGGAGAATCCGTTCTCATTCCCGTTCTTAAAACTCACGATTTCGCCGGGTTTCGGATGATTATTCAACCCAGAGCTCGAGATTTGGGGGTTTTGCTTGCTAGGGTTTTCCACGGAGCTTCCATTACAAAGCTTCGAAATTGGGTGAGAATCGGAATTAGAAGTCGAGTTATTACCGGTGTTCATCGCCGGAGCTTCAAGATCCGATTCGATTCCGGTGACATTGGGTTCGCTAATCCACATAGCTGGATCATTCTCCCCTTGATCTGGATTCAAATTAAACGCCCAAGAACCCGATTCGCCCCCTCCACCATTGTTGAAATTGAAAAAGCTGTTGACTTTACCAATCAGATCTGAGCTTTGATGTATAATCTCCGACGAACCCAGCTCGACGACGCCGTTTTCCGCCGGTATACACACCATCGTCTCTAACCCGTAAATCTGACCTTGACGAGCTCTTTCGCAGCTCGATCCAGCTAACGCATTTGAACCAGAGAGCCAAATCGTCTGCGAATTCGAGAAAGCTCGACCAGGCAAACCAGAGCCATTGATAAAGCTCTGTGTCATCGAAACCAAGAAGAACCATTCAGTATCTGTGACTTCTTCGTCTCCTGCTTCATCGGAGTTGCCACCACCGTTAACTGTTCCTCCTCCTCCGCCGGAAATCAAAGAGTTGAGCTCTCGAATCACTCTCTTTCGATGCTCTTGCTCAGCTGGATTCGATTTCTTTTTCCTCGATTTCTTCTCTTCTTCTCCTTTGTAATAACCATCACCCCAACCTAGCAACGCCGTGTTACTGTTTCCTCCTCCTCCGTCGTCTTCTCCGGCGAAATCGTAAGATAATTGCCAGAACACGGCGTAAGTCCAGCTTTCTCTTGCACCTTCGATTAAAGCTTGGAGTCGTTGCTGGAGAGTATCTTCGCTGGCCTGTGATTGCGCCGGAGGAGGAGGAGGAAGAGTAGGAGGTGGAGGCCAAAGGGAAGAGTGCTCGGAGCCGATGAAAGCTTCCATCACCGACGCATCGTCGTCGGTTGACAAGAGATTTGTACCGTTCGTTGACTGGTTTAGATGGTAGTCGGTTAGTTGAACATCCGTCGGAGACATAACCTTCTCCGATGGACTTAAAAAAGAGAAGACTTCTTTTTTGTTGCCGGTGAGAGACAGGGATGAAATGGTGGCAACGAGATCTAAGAGAAAAAAAAGTAGCAAATGGCGTTTCGTTGATTGTTTGGGAAAAAGGAATCTGTATATATTTAAAAAAAAACTGTAAATAGTTTGATGAAAACAAATAAATAATTACTTTTCACCAAATTAGTAAAGTAGACTTTATATGAATTATTTCTTGAGTAAGTTCTTAAGGTGGTATTTCAGCGATGCAATGCAACAGTAAAAATAAAAAGATATGAACACTGAAAATGTGAATTTAAATTATTCGTTTTCTGTATAATTGTAGATGATTCCTGTTAATTTTTATTTTTATTTTTATTTTTCAATGGAATGAGTGAAGTGGTTATTCCATTATATTTGACTTAATTGTTATCTAATTATATTCTTTCTAATCTCTTATATATTAATTGAGAAGGACTGGTAAAAAAAAAACTCTGGTTTGACATATATGATTTACAATTGTGTCATAATGATGTGTAATTACCATATAGCATCTCATGATATTTTTGAAAAAATGTTTCACTTACTATAATAATTATATTCATGCCATTCACATTAAATTTATGTTTCACTTGATTAATATGCATAATTATATAGTCTCTCAATATATTATTGTAAAAAGATTTCACTTATTAGAATAATTTCATTCATGTCATTCACATTAAACTTATGTTTTACGTGATTAATATGCATAATCATATAAGTTGTATTATGAGATTTTATATAATTGTTAAATCAATATTATTTTACAAGTTATTTCATTTCTAAAATAAAATTTTATTTTCGATTTTTTAATGTGAAAATATTATTCTTACAAATTTCATATTTACCAAAACTATTTATTTATAATTGACAAAAATATTTAACTAAAACTACGCATTCAATATTTCGATCGATTATTTTGTATTTTTTTATACTTTTGTGAAAATCATTGTAGTTTAACCATTTATAAAAACCTTCATGACAACAAACAAAAATTTATATCAATATCGTTTAAATCACATACCTATTTCATAATGCAAAATCGTATTTCCATTTCTTCATTTACCAATGAATATAAATTTTTTTAAAAATAATTTCATATCATCACTTCAAAGAAACATTGCAATAAAAATAAACAAAACATATTTATGTGCTTTGAAATTGGAATTCATTTTAATTTTTGTCACTATAAATATCATCAAATCATCATTTAATTATATTCAAATTATATGAAACTTACGTTAGAAAATGATAAGACAAAAATATCAGTTACAAATATTTGCAAATATAATGTATATGGAATTTGGTTGTTACCTAATATAGTTATCAAACATATTTTGCATTTATTTATGTTTATTATTGATTATTTAACAATTTTTCAAAATTTTGAAAATCTATATAACATTATTTGGAAACCCTACGATTAGACTCTATATAAGATGAAATGTCTTCCATAAACATTTACTCATCATTTTTTAAAAAGTAGCATTTCTGATCTAATTATAATATTTTTTTCTTATGATTCTTTTTTTTAACTTCATCTCTGATTTGAAACTTTTGAAGAATATGTGAAAAATAACGGTGAATATCATAAGACTTTGCAAAACAATACCATATTGTTGTTGGTACTAACGATCGAGATGGTTCTAATGGACTCAAAAGTTAGTTATTTGTTTTATTTAGTTTTATCATTCCTATTATTTATGCTAAATCTTATTCACATGTAGTTTTTTTTTCATAACTGTTAGAGTTAATTTATTCTAATAGTGAAATGCACTATATATAACATTATATTTTACAATTATATCTCTACACTGTTATAAAAAATGGTTTTATTTCTAGATAACAGTATATTTTATATCAATATAGTATCTTTGTTTGCAATAAGTCCAATTTCGGGATGTTTGATTCACACTTTTTGAAATTAATTTTTTATTATTTTACTTTTTAGTGTGTAAAACATTTTCAGAAACTCTTAAAATCAATCGCATATTAAGATAATATGTTAATTTTTGGAAAAATACTACAAGGAAGAAATAAGAAAATATTTCTACTACCATTGTATTTTATAATTTTATTTATTTATAGTGTTTTTCGATTATTTTTTTCATATTATTTGATTTTGACACACAAATTCCATCAAATTTAAACAATATATATTATATCATTGTGGTTTTAATGGTTTACAAAAGACATCAGTATTAGATTCAGAATTTTAAATTTTTATGGTCCATATTTTCATTTCAAACTCGGATATTACAAAAAATCTATAGATATTTCACTCCGCGCAGACGCGGATTACTACCTAGTTAGATAATAATTTACGGTTTTTGGTCTCTAGAAGTTTTTTTGAGTAAACTCTTATGGTGGAATATTGAATTTTAAAAGTATAATCGAACGTAAACAAAAAAAAGAATGTATAATTGAACTATAATTTCGACTGAATCGTGAAATTTTACTAATATAATCGATCGGGTTGGTCAGGATTTGAAATCATTGATTGTAAGAAAGTAACATTGTTAATGTTATGAAATTTTGAAATAGAGAAAATTAGTGGAAAAATAAATATTTGGTTACCATACCGTATGGTATTGAGTTGATCAATTTTCATAAATAAAATTTGCTCAAATTCATCTTTTACATTAGTTTTACAAATGTTGAAAAAAGAGTTTTACAAATATTGTAACCAAAATTTTAAAAATATTTATACATTCATTATTTATATTAAAAAAAACAAGTCGTCTTACTTGAATTTTTCTAAACAGTCTTTTGGGTTACATATATAACTTGATCGAGAGAGAAAAAAATTTAAAAAGAAAAACAGTGATTTCTTAAAAATAAAATTACTGATATATGAAAGTGAATCGGATCAAACGTGTAATCAGGTGAAACGGTTACATCAACGTTGTCCTTTATATAAAATCGTGATAATTAAGAACCAGTAAAAGAAATTTACACTCACACGTATTTTTTTAAAACGAAATTACAAAAAATACATTTGGTGAGTTTGACACTTTGCGTGATTTTTGGGATGTAAAATGATCTAAATATTTCTCTTATCAAGATGTATTTACCCCTCTTTCATTTACTCTATATTTTTATTTTTTTTATCTCACACACTCCATATATTTTTGTTTTCCTTATATTATTTTCATATAAAATAATCTAACAATTACAATCAATTATATTTTGATATCAATTTCATAATTTTTTAATTAGATGTGAAAACTGGCGGGCATTGTAGTCAGAATTTATCTATCGGACACTGGTTGTCGGTAAATGGTTGTAACTTTTTTGATAGATTTTCTGACGGATTTTCAACAAACAGTCCCCGTCGGAGGGATTTTCGTTGATTTTACGGTGAAGTTTTAGTTGGAATGCCTCGTCGGAAAGTTGTCGATATCCGTCGGAAATTTTCCGGCGGATATCCGGCAGTCATTGTAGTCGGAATCCCTCGTCATAAAGTTGTTGGATATCCTTCGGAAAAACAACCGGCGTCGTATTTTATGTCCCGTCGTGAATATATAACCATTTGGCTAAGCCTCTCAATCTCGGATTTGAACTCCAAATAAGGGTAACGATAACCCGAACAAGAAAATTCATGGTTCGGAAGTCGAACCGTGTGGATAGGACGCATGCGTATCCATGTAGTTGCGCATCCATGTACAATATTCACGTGGATACACATGCATATCCATGTAGTTGCGTACACGTGAACGATATTCGAGTGGATACATATGCATATCCATGTAGATGCGTCCACGTAGACAATATGCGCGTGGATACGCACATGTCTATCCATTTAAATGCCTCATTTGTACGCAGCTATGTGGATACGCATGCGTTCAGTCAATGTGTTCGAACCACATGTAAGTAAAATATTGTGAAATGAATATCAAAGTATAGAGAAAAAAAGAAACATAGTTTATAGTGCAAAAAAATGTGAAATTGTTTTTTCATGAGAAGAAATAAGCAAAACAACATAATTGTGGTGTGCAAAACCAATAATAATAATAAAAAATGATTTTTGTTTTGAAAATAATGATAGAGGGGTATTTAGGTCATTTTACACCCCAAAAGCACACAAAATATGTCTAAACTCACAAAATATGTTTTTTGTAATTTGAAAGTTGGAAATTGTCCTAGAATGAGTGTAAGACACTCTAAAAATAATGAAAATGATTTTTCACTTAAAATAATTATCTTGCTCCCATACTTTTGGTGTTTGGGTTAATGTCAGCTTTTCTTGTGATTCATCCATCATTTAGTTATACATTAAGTGAGTTGTTAACTTAAGTCAATGTTCAAAATTCCTCTAGGCGCTAGTCGGGCGGTCGGATTAGGCCTAGCGTCTAGCCCAAAAATCGGGGATTAATCGGAAACTAGTTTTTAATATTAATTTATTTAATTTATATTGAAAATTAAATATATGATATCAAATATGCATTATCATGTGGAGAAATATGCAATTTTATAAATAATATATAGCAAATTGGTGAAATGTATTGTTTTGGGCTAATTTAGAAATCTCAACAAAGACAATGATATGCTATTGGTTGAATGCACGCGAGTAAATTGAATTTTAATGGGTTTTTGAATTGGTCCAACAAGTTTTAAAATTAAGTTTTTTTTGTTTGGTGGAAAAGCCCCACATCGACAACTCTTTTTCTCCTCGCCTCTACACCTTCTTTATAATAGACAACTTAACTATCTTAAAAATTTAAAATTTTTCATAATTTATAGTTAAAATTTAAACTTAACTATCCTACAATACATGAACTTAAAATTTAAAGTTTTTCATAATTTTAAAAAAAATATTCTAAAAAAAAAAATATTAAAAAAAAATCGGAAAAAATTGGCCAAAAATCGGATTAATTAGGTCAAAATCGGATTAATTCGATCAACGTCTAGCTCCGTCGCCAAGACACTAATCTCTAAGGTGTCCGGCCGCTTAGCGTCTAAGGAAACTTAGTTGGTTCTTAGAGGAAAAAAAACTGTTTCTTTAAGAAAAATGTAATTAAAGGGAATGTTGACACCCAACCCAAGAACTCACAATATTAGCTCTGAGATTTGGATACAACTTTTAAATTTTCTGAAATTTATTTATACACAAAATCAATAAAGCAAGTACTGTAGTTAAAAAATATATTTTTCTGAACATATTTTTTATTTGGCATCGCTAGCCGACAACTTTTTGCATGATAAACAAAAATAAAAATAAAAAAAGACATGCACAATTTCGAAATCAAAAAGGTGAAAGAGACATGAGAGCATAAAGGCAAATAAAAGGTCTCGTATTAATTAAATTAAGAGTAATAGGAACAACTACCATTAATTAATATGAAAATTAATTTTGATGAGACGGTATTGCTCACCGAAGAAAGATCCACATACCCCTACATGCCTGCGACAGGAGCTAAAAGACGTGTAGGTTGATTGCGTATGTTGATGGGCCTCAAATATCTACGACAACTGACATTATTATACTTTATAGATATGTGTTCAAATTTTGTTTTAAAATTAAAATAATAAAAAAAAATGGGAAGAGGCGGAAACTCAAAGGTTGAGTCTTTTAGGGTTTTTACCTGTTACCCGGAGATGAATATTTTTTTTCTTTCTAAAACTACCAGAAATTTGATATTTCTTCATATCTCCACGCACTCCTTTAATATGGAAAACTATAACCGTGTTCTTCGAAATTTCAAACAACGTAAGACCACACCGACCTCATCCCGTCTGTCCTTTTGCGAGGATCTCAACTCTGTCCAAGATATCTTGCCAGATCTAAATTCAGAACAGGTAATTACAAAATTCATCAATTCACTTTCAAAACAACTCAAACAGGTTCTGTTATAATATTTTTTTTCACATATTCACGGTCTCAAGTGATTCACTGTGCTAAATTCGTTTTAATTTCAACAGATGGCCGATATCGATATGCCCCAAATGATTTTTTTGCTGCTGGTCAAGAATCCTTTAAATTGTCCTTTTTAATGCTGCTGCGGGTCAACATTACTATGGGTCCTAGGGCAAAAAATATTTAAAATTTATTATTTTTAAAAGTTTTTTACTAAATTCTTTTTTAAAAATAACTTTTTGTGTAATGTTTTTGTAGAATTTGTTACTAAAAATACTTATAAAATATTTTATAGGTTCTTTTTAATCTAATTATTATTATTATTATTAGGATACGGGATCGGGTCCGAACCGTCGCACCGCTCGCCCTCCCTACTGAGCCGGCCCTGGGTGCACGGAAGCTTACTACTAAGGTAAGTCTCGGGCTGTTTCTTGGAGCATTAGCGTNATTTTTTTCGGTGAAATGTAGCCAGAGGAAAATCTTTATGCCCAGAAACCGGAAGAATCTGCGCCGGTTATTCCTGTTGCATCTTCGACTAATAACTGTGGAATCAAATCATCAGCTGGTTCATCATTTGCCTCTCGGTTTGAGTACAACGACGACATGCAATCTGGAGGGCAAAGCGGTGGTGGTACACTCGAGCTTAGCCATGTTACTCCACCAAAGCCTTCATCAAGCTTCTTTGCAGATTTCAGAATGGACAGTGCCAAGGAATCAAGCTCCAGCTCTTCGAATGCTCAAGTAAGCCGTGTGTTTTAGTGACAACATCCACTTAACAGTCATCTTCTAATTATAATTTGATCACTAGGTTGAAGAACCGGACGAAGCAAGAAAGAAGTTTTCAAACGCAAAGTCCATTTCTTCTGCTCAGTTTTTTTGGAGATGAGAATAAATCTGCTGGTCTTGAATCAAAAACTACCATCGAGGTAAGTAGACTTGCCACCATATATTATCATGTCAAACACTTGTTGCGATAATCCCTATATATATATATATATGATGTCTCTTTGATTTGATATGTTGGCATGCAGGTGAAGAAAGATTTATGGTCGTTAGTGAACAAAGCCGACAAAATGAAGGAGAAGCTCATTGGGGTAGTACTTGGAGCTGATGTTTATGGCCTCCTTAGGGAAGTGACAGAGTTAATGCAAAAATTGCATGCCCAAGATGCTCATGCCATCCCCTTTGCCACCCGTAAGGAATGGGTCCTCAAAGTGTGTGACCAAGTTTTTTTACCTCACTCGAATCTCTCTCGAGTTTTTTGAGCTTTTAATTAACCCTAATCTTTGTGATAAACATAGGTTTTGGTTGGTTGTTTCTAACAGATCTATGCATGCTCCAAACCGCCTTCTTGATTTTCCCATTTATGGAACCATACTTGAGAGTGCCCGACAGGATGCGTTGGCCTTACTGCTGGAACTACATGGGTTTGAACCAGACGATGATGGTGTGGTTCCGATAAAAGCAGATTAAGCAGGCGTAAGCGGTTAATGTAAGAAGAATGGAACCTAATAGATGTTGGTCAATTGTTTTTTCAAGTGATGAAAGTTTTGTTCATATGTATTTTAACTAGACATCATAAAAACAAGAGTGATTTACGCCTAAAGGCACTTCTCCCGCTTAATGTAACAAAATAGGCACTTATCACTCTTTGGGCACTTCTTATACCGTTTGGGGTTGTGTTAAACCCATTATGCCCCTTGGTTAAAATTAGAGAATTAAGATATAAAAACACAATTATTATGAGAATTATAGAATTAATTAGTGATAGTATTCCATAAGATTAGAAAATGTAATGGAGGTAAGTAAGTTGATGATGTGTTACAAATTTAGACAATGATAGGATGATGTGACCATCTAAGAAGAAAGCATATTCTACTTTATATATATAGGAGTCGAGTATATCTCTATATTATTATTTAAAAAGTCATTTAAGAAAATGAACTTTATTTTGTAAGTTATTACATATTATGCAATTACAAATAAGATTAGATAATTGAAATAGGAAATGATATTATTGTCTTTTAAAATTATTGATGACAATATGAAAAATATTTATTTTCCATTAAAGAGGTTATTTACTATTTAGTTTCTTAATTATTATGATATTATTAAATGATAGTCAATCCATACATATTCAAAGAAAATATATTCGAGATCTTGCAATATTTTTCACTATGATTATTATATTTTATTTGAATATATATCAAAACAAAAGTTTGAAAAATATCTTACTAATTTTATAAAGAGTTATACATGAGAAAGTTGATTTTTTAAGACTTTGTGGAATGACCACAAAAATCATAGTCATTAAGTGGTGCATATTAAAGTTATGTTTTCAAGATTATAGGTTTTTGCGGGTTAGCCCGAATAATATTTTAGTTCATTGCAAAACGGGTTAAGTAGACATGTTAGTCCGGGTTAACAGTTCTATATATAATCATTAGTTAGACATATTATAAAATTCAGATAAATTTATTTTTTCTTAAATTTCAAAACAATTTTTAAGAAAAAATTATCTCGCGCTATATAGAAAAAATTATCTCGCGCTATATAACTAGCGCGGGTTGGATCCTAGTATACTATTAAAACATGAACCAGCAAAGAAGAAATAAAAGAGCTGAGAGCAGTGAATTAAAAATTGATTCAGCCATGGTGAAGTTGGATTCATGGAAAAAACACGAATAAGAGAAGAAGAAGCTTGAATATGAAGCAATGGCATCGAAAGACAGGGAAAAATTGCTCTGCCAATTCATTGTTCTCTCGTGGGGAGGATTTATTGTGGTCACGGCCATGATCCTTAAAATGGTGAAGAATTAATATTGTGTTTGATGGTTGGGTTAGGAGAACTTTTTTTTTGTTAGTTTGGTTTGTGTTTTCAAGCTTGTTCTTCTCGGCTTTTGGAACTTTTTTTTTATTAGTTTGGTTTGGGATCCTTAAAATGAACTCTTCTTCTATTGTAATGGTTTGTGTTTGGTTGGTGTCTTCTTGTAATGTTTAGTGTTTTGTTTAATGGTTAATGTTTTCGACAAAGTTATGTTAGACAAAATAAAAGCAAAAACACATAATCTAACTTGCATAAAGCAATTGCATAAATGCCATAAAACATCATACAAGTTCCAAAAGCTGAGGGGAAAACATCATACAAGTTCCAAAAACACAGACATAGAGGTTTTCTCAAAAACCCAAAATAGAGTTCATCCTAACATATGTAAGAAACGTTCCTAAGGGTTTTGAGGAGTTGCTTGTGAAGGATGTGCTTGAGGAGGAGGTGGTTGTGGAGGAGGACCACTGATATCAACTACCCTAGATCCCCAAACGTCGAAAATTTGACATGTAAATGGAGAAATGAAACATCCATATCCTCTAGGAATAGCAGGTTCACCACGAGCACGGCCTCCACCAAGGCTTCCACTCCCACGGCCTCGACCTCTTCCACGTCCACGCCCACGACCTCGAGAAGTTGATGCAGGTGGAGCAGTTGAAGGATGCTGATCAGAAGAAGGTTGTGTAGAAGTTGATGGATCTGGATTTGATTGGCTTTGAGCTTTCCTCCTCTTAGGTGCATTTTCGATGCTCCACGGATCAACCACCGTCTGTAGAACCAATAAACCAACCATTTACAATACAAAAAGACATGTAAACCATCCATGTGCTCTTAACAATAGAAAAAGACATAAGACAAGAACTGATATAGATGTACCAGAGTCTTCCGAGGTCTTCCCCTTTTCCTTTTAGGGCATCTTTCAACCGCATGTGCTCTATTACAAGTGCCTATGTTATGACCAGCCTACTTACAGTTGCTACAAGTTATGGTCCTTCCTCCCCTTGTCACTTTTGTAGGATTTGTTGATGACTCATGTGCCTCTTTTATCCTATCATAATTTCTGGGACGCCCTAAGCATTCTCTTTTTCTCAGGGATTTGAATAGGATCTTTTCCCGTCTTCTCCCACATCCTATCTCCATTTACGGGTTTGATATTAGCTTTGTAAGTTTCTTGCCACTTGGATGTCAGATAGTAGGAATCCACATAGCTGAAACAGATTAGAAAATAGAGTTAGAGTATACAAATATTAAGAATCTTAAACACAAAAGTATTTAATGAGACTCACTCTTCTGGATCACGGTTATGTTCTGTGATGACATAAATTGCATCACGACAAGGTATTCTTGTGATATCCCACTGGTTACAAGCACAATGCTTATTTGGCAGACACACCTCGTAGCTTTGATCATGCTCAAGTACCTCAAACACGTTTTCACTGTTTGTAATAACTGAGCAAAACTTAGTGTCCCTGCGGTTTTTCTCAAAGATATCTATAACGTTAGGTGGAAACTTAGTGGCACACTTCTCTGTCTTCACAAACCTCCGAGATATACGTTTCATTGTTAGCCTCCTAATCTCCTCAAGCATGTTAATAAGTGGCAACTTACGGGCTTCTTTGATTGTTCTGTTGTAACTCTCTGACAAATTGTTGCAAACATCCTCACACCTTGCATGATGACTGAACCAAGCCCTACACTAAGTCTTTGGTTATGTTCTCTTTAGGTCTTCATGTGCAACTTCATCAAATTTCCTCAAAGCTTCCATGTTGTACGTATAATCACCAACATATGAACTATATGCAATTGCCCAAAAGTAACCCTCATACTCATATTGGCCGTAAACCTTCTTCCAATTCGCAAATATGTGTCGAGCATAATGCCTATGTTCTGCATTTGAGAGGAGATCAACAACAACATTGATCAAACCCTTATGTTTGTCTGAAATAATCGTGAATCCATTCTAACTCCAAACCCAAATCAGTCTGCAACTTGTCAACAAACCAGGCTCATGAATCATTATCCTCCACTCTCACAATAGCCCAAGCTATGTGGAAAATTATGTTATCTGCGTCCCTTCCAACCGCAACCAAGATCTCACCTTTTAACTCCCATTTCATAAAAGCCCCATCAAGTCCAATAATAGGCCTACAACATCTTTTCCAAGTGTTTCTCAGATTTTCAAAGCAAATGTAGAATCTGTCGAAAACAGCCTTATCATCAGCACGAGGAAGAGTAACGATCTCCGTAGTTACATTCTTATTGCTCCTTCTGAGTTCAGCCTCATAATCCCACAGCTTTGCAAATTGCTCCCTTTGAGTTTCAATAACAAAATTCAGAGCTATTCTTCTTGCCTTGGAGCAGATCCACTTAGATACATTCAGATTGTATCTCATCATTATCTCGTCTTTTATGTCTATCCACTTTAAACCAGGCCTTCTCCTTGCTTCATTCTTGTATAACTTTCCAATAATTCCTTGTTTCAGCATCCGAGCTTTGCTACTCTTCATATGGTTATGTGCATCCACATAGGTTTTCACCATCCATTTCTTTTTTGGCCTCTCAACTGAGCAATAGATCTTCCAAGGACATTTCTCCTTTGTACACATTGCCGCCAACTTATTCTTTTCCCACCTACACTGCTTGATATCATAGTTGGTTTTTAAGACATACCTCAGTAGATGGTCTTTAAACTCTTCACCAGTCTTGAAAGTCTGCATTAACCACAAGTATGGTTCTTTCTCATTACTGTATGCAGTTCTCGATATCTCTGTTTCCTTTGTACTGAAATCTTTCCATTCATCATATGTATCAACAACAGGTTCCGGTCTATCAGCATCCCTACATTGTCTCTCCATTTCAGCCTCATCATCAACTAAAGTCTCATGCCCATCATGAATAATAGGTTCACCAACATCCTCATTACCTTCACCAATCACTTCACAATCACCATCATCCTCATTAAGACGAATTTCTTCAAAAAAATCTTGAAACCTTTGATCATCTCCTCCTTCTTGCACTATTTCTTCTTCTTGTTCATCTACATTCTCTCTCGCACATTCTTCTTTGTCTTTCTCACCATTCTCATGTTCTGTCTCAACCTTACCTTGTCTCTCAGCATGTTCTGTCTCAACCTCACCTTGTCTCTCAGCATGTTCTGTCTCAACCCCACCTTGTCTCTCAGCAGGTTCTGTTTCAACCGTAGCGGGTTCTTTCTGAACTCCTTCCTCTGTCTCATCCCTTTGATCGAGGAAGTACAACTTGCTCAAGGAACAAATCAATTTCTCCTCCTTTCATACCTTCAGCACACATTCTCATTATCTCTGCATCAGAACTGCGATGGAAGATAGCCCTACATGATTCCATTTCTGCATGTGGACGCTTGTACCAAACTTGTTCCACAGCACCGCCTCCTAGGCCATGCTTTTCACAAGATTCATCGAAGATACTCCGAGTCATATAATCTGGATCGACAACTAAGTCTTTCTTCCTTGTATGTCCACTTAGAATCCTTCACATACATAAGTCCTCCATAATACATATTCACTTTGATAGTGTCACTGCATTATCGAAGAAAAAACCAAATGTACTTAAAATCCCAAACCAAATCGAACCAAATCGAACCAAATATTGATTCTATCTAACCTAACTACGGAATCGAAACAGTCAACAACTTTAGAGACCACGACATCAAAATTTCGATTCCATACCTCATCCTCTCCGACTCGCGATTCCGTTTCGCGTCTTCAGCTCTTCCATTCCTTCTAGAGACTGTCTATATCATTTCGTGTGGAGTGGGAATTCGAGAGACAAGGTCGATTTCGGGAATCGATTTGGGGAAAATCGATTAGGGCTCGTTCTTTAGTTTGATTTGGGGAAAAATCGATTAAGGTTTCAATTTGGGGAAAATAAGACAAGGGCATGAGTGGTCTTTTCACATGTAATAAACCCATGTTTTTTTCTTTCTAAACGGCGTTTTCTAACATCTGTGAGACGGATTAACGGGACTAACGAAATCGGTGTTAAACCAACGAATTTTGAAAGTTGATGTATTAAAAATATGTGCTAATATTAGTCTGTGTATTTTTCTGGATGTCAAAATAATTTGTGTATTAAACTTTCAGATTTTGTTGAATTCGTGTATTTTTAAGTTTTTTTTCATTTCTAAATTCTAACTAGCTTTATGCCATTTTCGTAATTTTTAGAGTTTATCCAGGGTATTATCGTCAGTCTAGTCAGATTAAATGTTTCCATCAAATGTTACTGGTTTTTGTAGATTTAGAGATTTGAAGAAGAAAGAGGAAAAAAAAAACCTAATAAAGGGAAGAACAAAAAAGTGTCCCTGATTTCAAATTCCTTTTAGGTTTTCTTCGAGGAGGTGATCTATTGTCACCTCTTCAGATTTTGTTTCTTAATAATTTTTGTTTTCAATTTGTAAATCCCTAAATTTCGTCTACAATGGCTTCTGACAATCTTACCGACAAAACTATTGTTTTCAGAAAACTGAAATCAAAATCTGAGAACAAGGTTCGATTTTCGTTTTTTTTTCCTGAATTTTCTCCCCTTTCTTTTGCAATTTATGTTTCTTTGTGCTTTGAGAATCGCGTGTTTGGATCGTGTGTATGTCTAGATCTGGGAGTTGTTTGACTAGATCTTCGTTTTGGAATATGTTCGTTTACGTTTTTGCGATTTCTAGGTATGCTTTGATTGCAGTGCGAAGAATCCGACATGGGCATCGGTTACATACGGAGTTTTCCTCTGCATCGATTGTTCAGCTACTCATCGGAGCCTCGGTGTTCATATCAGCTTCGTCAGGTAAGATTTGATTCGATTCAGCATCTGATTCGATTCTTCGGGCATTGTTCTAGCTCACAGATGTAGCAATTTTGTTGATTCTGGCTAGAGTTTGGGATTTTGATAGCATGATCCGGTATAGTTCTGAAAATGTAGCATTAGGTTGACTTTTCCCTTTATCGTCATCACTCGAGTGTGGTTGAACAAATACAAGATCAGGCATTGTTTCAGAATTTCCAAATTATCGATCCATTGACTATATAAGTTTTTAAATCTGGTTATTTGTCTTATTGGATTGAATAACGCCACATTACGTTCTCAAGATGCTACATTTTTTTTTCTTGTTTTTGTATTTCTCGGTTTGGTGTAGATCTACGAATTTAGACTCATGGAGCCCTGAGCAGCTGAGGACAATGATGTTTGGTGGCAACAACCGTGCCCAGGTGTTCTTCAAGCAACATGGATGGACCAACGGTGGAAAAATCGAGGCCAAGTACACTTCAAGAGCTGCTGATTTGTATAGGCAGATTCTTGCTAAAGAAGTTGCTAAAGCCATTGCAGAAGAAACTACTACTGGTCTACCTTCATCTCCCGTTGCTGCTTCTCAGCTACCGGAAGCATCTAATGGGGCTTCTTCTTATGCTGTGAAGGAAGAGTTACCTCCTAAAGAAAGTTCTTCTGTGAAACAAGAAGCTACCGGTGCCACTTCTTCGCCTAAAGCTTCTAATACAGTTGTGCCTAGTACGTTTAAGAAACCTATCGGTGCTAGAAGGACAGGAAAAACTGGTGGTCTTGGTGCACGGAAGCTTACTACTAAGGTAAGTCTCGGGCTGTTTCGTGGAGCATTAACGTTTCTGTTCTCTTGTCCAAATAGAAATATCTGATTTCTTTCGTTTTGGTCAAATGCAGCCAACGGGAAGTCTCTATGAGCAGAAACCAGAAGAAGTTGCACCGGTTATTCCTGCTGCATCTTCAACCACCAATGGCGGAAGCAAATCATCAGCTGGTTCATCATATGCCTCTCGGTTTGAGTACAATGACGACTTGCAATCTGGAGGACAAAGCATTGGTGGTACACAAGTGCTTAGCCATGTTGCTCCACCAAAGTCGTCAAGCTTCTTTGCGGATTTCGGAATGGACAGTTCTTTCCCCAAGAAATCAAGCTCCAACTCGTCAAAAGCTCAAGTAAGTTTGTTGTTCTCAGAAAGAAAAGTAGTAAATCGGTTTCCCAACCCTCTGCTAAACTGTTTTTTTTCTTTCTTACTAGGTTGAAGAATCGGATGAAGCAAGAAAGAAGTTTACAAACGCAAAGTCCATTTCATCTGCTCAGTACTTTGGGGATCAGAACAAAAACGCTGATCTTGAATCAAAAGCTACTCTTCAGAAGTTTTCAGTAAGTAGCATTCCACAGAATTTCAAAGAAACTTTCTCATTCCTTCGATTCTAATGCTATTGTGGGAAAATTACAGGGCTCAGCATCTATCTCAAGCGCTGATTTTTTCGGTCACGACCAAGATGATTCCAATGTTGATATAACTGCTAGTGATCTCATTAACCGGCTTTCTTTCCAGGTAAAAGATCCCGGACTCCGAAATCTCTGCATCTTTAGATTTTAACCTTTTTGATGAATGTATGATTTCAAATGTTTGATCAGGCACAACAAGATATCTCGTCGATAGTGAACATAGCAGGCGAAACAAAGAAGAAGCTTGGAACTTTAGCTTCTGGTATTTTCAGTGATCTTCAAGACAGAATGCTGTAAGAAGAAACACGAGCTCTCTCATGTTTTTTTTAATATATTTTACAGAGAAAAAGAAAGAGAAAAAGCTTTGCCCGAAACTTCCAATGAAGTTCACGTTTCTCTGTTTTTCTAGAGAGCTTTTTGGAATTGAGACATGGCTTATTGTTGTTATATGGATATTATTGCATCTGTCATAGACTTTTATTAATCTTTGTTTGTTTGAAGAAAAAAAGTGGATTTAATCGATTTAATTGTTATGATACAATGTGTTTTGAATGTTAATCCTCAAAACGATAGAAATATTACATGGTTCTGCAAGATTTGTATTAGTCTATTAGTCACATATGTCCAGTAAAATAAAATTAATAATTTGTATTTGGCGTTTGATTCTGTTGTTATCCTAACCATAAAATTTGTTTTGCCTTTTATGGATAGAGAATCAATCATTCTAATTGCAAAATCCTCTCCTACATATCTTACCAATTACTAGTTTTTTAAAGGTTTATGGCTGACTGAGCTGTTATTAAATAAATCACTTTCTCCTTTTTTTGTATAATTTTTTTGCTTAATTTATGGTATTGATTTTTACATATATTAATATATTACCAATTAATTATTTAATTTATGGTTGACTGAAAACATATGACAAAAAAAAAAATCAGAAAAGAGTCAAAATCCAATGTTGACCACCGACCTGAAACATATTCACTATCTGCATCGGATTATACTTTACAGTTTTACGGTTTTATAAAATTTTCAACTTCGGAGATTAAATAAAAAAAACCTAAAATTCCCTCCCAATTCCGTGTTCCTGACGGGATTTTTGAATTCCTGCAGCGGAAAATCGACTTTTCGCCTCCCAACGATTCGTTGAGTTCATCGACGAAACCCTAATTTCACCTGAACACGATGCTAATGGCTGATTCCGACTTATCTTCATCGGTTTTACCTCGTTCGCCGGTCGAAACCCTAGACGAGTCTTCCTCACCAATCGCGTCGATTGGAGCCCATGTTGTTCAGTCGTTGGCTCTTTCCTCGCCAAATCGAGATCGTGATGACGATCAGGGCTCGCTCTGGACGGAGGCCTCAACTCCGCCTCGGAATTTAGATGGGTCTTCCTCTGCTCCGTCGAACGAAGCCCTAATCGTGTCTTCTCCGGTAAGCTTTGAGCGCGGTGAGTGCAATGATACTCAGGTCATGTTGTCAGAGTCTCAGATTCTGCCTTTAAATCACCCTGAGAGCAACAATTACAACTTGCAAGCTCCAGACGAAACCAACGATCCATTCTGGGACCCGTGTATCTCTGATCTCCCGGAGAATCGCCAACAATGGACGCCCAATGTTTCGTCTGGATATGATACTGATGATGACTCTTCAATGGAATGGAACCAACCCTTGTTCATATTCAAGAAACAACCTAGCCAACCCTTGTTGAGATTCATGCAAGAACCTATGAACATCGTTGATGAGCCCACTGGTGTTGTATGTTTCTGAATTTCGTTTCGATATTTTGGTTTTTTTTTTTCCTTTGGTTGCGATTGGATTCAGTCTGATACGATTTGGCATGAACTCGTAGGGTGCTGGGCTTTGGAATTTAGGCAACAGTTGTTTCGTTAATTCGGTGTTGCAATGTTTCACTCACACTGTGCCTCTTATCGACAGCCTTTATTCATACAAATCTCAAGATCCCTGTTACTGTAAGGCTCACTCTTACAATGTGGCTTTTTATTTTATTTTCACACTACCTTGTAATGATCTTATATCCTTTGAATCTGAAGGTGGCAATGAGGGGTTCTGTGTTCTAAAGGCTCTTCAAGGTCACATCAAGGCTGCACTGACGACTTCAGAATATTCAATATCTCCGTATCTTTTCCTCTGCAATCTCAATTGTATCCTTCATTGGTCAATAGCTGCTGTCATAATGTTTATCATATTTTCTGAATGTATTGCTTTGGCTGCATAATTCGCAGTGAGGATTCGCTGAGTTTTTTTTTTGTTGTTCTCGATGTATTGATTTATCCTTAAGCTACCACAGATTTTTCGCTTGACTTCCGGCGTTTCCAACAAGAAGATGCCCATGAGTTTCTACAGGCGTTTTTGGATAAGTTGGAGAGATGTTGTTTGGATCCAAGTAGCGATCGTGGCTATATCTCTTCTCAAGATGTTAACATTGTTCAGCATGTTTTTGGTGGTCGTCTCGTCAGTGGGGTAAGAAGTTAACTCTAACCATATATTTGGTCAAGCGGTTTTCGGTATGGGTTTTAAATTTGATTCTGGGAAACATGTGCGCATTTCTTTTTCCAGCTTCGTTGCTGCAACTGTTACTCTGTTTCTGAGACATTTGAAGATTCTCTTGGGCTGAGTTTGGAAATTGAAGATGTGGATGACCTTTCGAGTGCACTAAATTCGTTTACTCGTGTGGAAAAACTTGAAGAGCAATTGACGTGTGATAACTGTAATGAAAAAGTTTCAAAGGAGAAACAACTCCTGCTCGATAAGCTGCCGCTAGTTGCCACATTCCATCTGAAGAGATTCAAGAATAATGGTTTTTTTATGGAGAAGATCTTCAATCATGTTGGGTTCCCATTGGAGTTAGACTTGCAGCCATATATGAGCAGTAGCCAGAATAGCGAAGTATGTGAAACTGGCAGTAAACTATCTCTCATCACCCTTTTAAGTACTCAAAAATTTGTATTTATCCAAGATCGCACACTCTGACACCCACTTCATTTCTTTCTTTCTTCAGGTTGCTACAAAATATCATCTTTATGCTCTTGTGAAGCATTTTGGGTCATTAGTTTACGGTCATTACGCATCCTATGTGAGGTCAGCCCCAAAGATATGGCATAAATTTGATGACAAGCAGGTGATGTATCTAGTAACTTTGGTTGATTCTAAAAGGTTAAATAGATGATTTTGATTAATGAACCTTTCCCTTGTTGTGTGTTTCACAAACCTTGGCAGGTCACTAGAATCGATGAAGATAGTGTGTTATCACAGGATTCATATATTCTTTTCTATGCAAGAGAGGGGACTCCCTGGTTTTCTAGAGCCTTTGAAGAGGTGCAGCCATTGCTTGAAGCTAGCTTACAGAATTCTTCGCCAAAGTCTGTCCTTGATCCTACCAACGGGGAGTGTTTATCTGAAATCAGTTATGAGAATGTCTATAAATCCAACAATCCCTGCGACTCAGCGGGAGTATCTGACCTACATGTCAAGACAGGAGAAAATCTTGTTTCCGTCTCCAATGAGTCAAACAAAGATGTGTTTAAATCGGTAGAGTCTAGTGGCGAGGATTCTCCCATGGCAGAGCTTTTGGACACGTTTGATCCTGATGATGAATTTTATAATCCATGTCTTAAGCCCTCTCAGAAGAAAGAACCAGGTTCCTGTTTAGCCTTTGAAAGAACTGCCACTGGTGGTGATGATTCTGTTCCTCTGCTCATGGCTCAAAATCAAGACTCGTCCGGTAAGGAAGATTGTTGAGACTTTTGAACCGAGTTTTATGTTTTCTTCATATCAATGTAAAACTTATGGAACTTAGTACTTACCTGGTCTGTGTGTGTGTGTGTGATGATTCTGCAGAAGGGACTTTCCAAATTCAACACGAGCAAATGGGAACCGCAAAGAACCAAGAAGAAGAAGAACCTTGCAAGCAGCCATTACTAATAAGCGACGTTGCAGATTCTAAGGAAACAGAAATTGTTCATAGAGACCTCATGAGGAAACCTTCACCTCGTGCTAGAGAGTTGGACCAAGCCATATCTACAACTGGTTCTCCACCCAAAAAACTAAAAACAGCATGAAAATGTTTAGCATCTGTACTCCAAGATTGGTGATGGCTTTAATTAGACTCAATCAGGCTTAATCGTCTTTGGGTTTGTGCATAGTAACTAGTTTCTGGTACTTTGGGTTGACTTGACTTGGTTTAGTGATAATAAAAAAAAAGCTTTAGAATCTGTCTTTTGCTTTTTTTTTGTTCCAACTCCAAAAACACCAAAATTTCCTTTCTTAGATCGTTTCAACTCCAAATAGTAATGATAAGAGCTTTTAACCGTATAAAGGAAAATAAATATTTTAATTATTAGGAAGTAAATCGCCGACCGGCTTGGTTCCGGTCATTTTGACCTATTTGCTTAACCAAAACTTCAATTTAAAATGAATTTAACAATCATATTAAATCTGAAAAATACAGTGTCAGTAAAAAAATCTGAAGATTATTGGACTATAAACTAGCCTTTTGTAAATAAATACAACTAGTCTATGATGGTTAATAACCCAAAAAAAACTGAAAGAAATTACAATTTTAGAAATTTAATAAAGAAAATGGGAATGGGCGATAATCAGCGGGCCCAGCAGGGTCAGATATGGCGTGCCGTGTCCAAGTCCTTCAGTTTTGACTAAACCTTTCAAATTTTATTATTTTATTTTTGGTATTTTAGTTTTAACGTTAAGGAAAATAACTCGTTTTTATATGTTTTAAAACGATTCGTGTCAAACCAAAAGTTAGCATGAAAGTTATAATGTGAATGACTAATAATGTAATACTGACTAACCGATAAATTGCTTCATATTTGACCAAACGTTCAATTTTCTTTTTATTGCCAGTATTTTAGGTTTTTTTCTTATTAAATCAGAGTAGCAACAGAAAGCTTAAATAACTCGTGTTTTAAGTTTTGAAATGATATTTCCTCATAAGTGTATTATAATTTATACCAAAGTTCACATTAAACTACATATTGTAGTTATGTGCGTAATGTGAAATACTATAATGGAATACTGATAAAATGTGATCAACGAAAACAATTATTTTTTAATTAACAAAAAAAACACAAAACGCAAATTATCTCTGAAATAAGAAAATAATGTGGATTGGGAATTTGGGACTTATCAAAATTTGAAAGTCAAGTGGCGTCCTTTTTCAAAGTCAACGGACAATAAAACACAAATAAGACTTGTGCGTTCCTTTATAATTGACTGCACCACATTTTTCAAAATTGTCACAAAGATACTTCATTAGTCACCAATACAAGATTTATCCTATTAAATAGTTTCCAGTTTTGTATAGAAATTGTATCAAATATATGTTTCAACTTTTCAATTGAAAAAAAAACAATTTGGCATCTTCCTTCATCTACCATCATGCATGACAAATGAATAAAAGCTGTTATTATCATATGACGTCTATACAATGCATATTATATATGTTTCCCTTTTAATTTATTTCCTTGTCGTCATTCTTTTATTTTATAATATACTACATTATATGCATTTAAAAAAAATTAAAGACACACTAGGATTCATAAGGTTGCAACAATGATTTATCATAGCTAAAGCCATCATATTGTATATCCGCATGAAACATGGTGGTCTAATTAACAAACAATGAGTAGAATCTTATAATAATAATAATAATACATGAATTTAGATAAATAATTCCGGGCTTTACCAGTCTAATTTAACTAGACGAAAAAAATTGTGGTTGATTCAAATATGTAAGAAGAGAAATTTGTTCATATATGAAATGTACTTTCATATCAGACGAGACATGACAACGATTCAAAAAAAGTTTTGGTATGATGAAGTTATGTGTATATATATGATTTTCTATAATCAAAGGACATGAGTTTAAAATGGAATTTCCTTTTCAAGTGATGCATTTTGGAATAGTTAGTACTGACTTCGCTATTTTTATTTACCTAATTAAATGGGAACAACAACCAAACTCAAGCACTAATAAACAAAAGGGTGTGTTATTATATAATCACCCATCTTTTGACCTAAATTTCTGCATTAATTTCCTCTTTATTAATTATATCTGACTGAAATGCATAAACAAGTAGTACAGATGGATTAGGTTTATTCATGAGCTTGTCTCCGCTTATTTCTCGCCTTAAAAGCTATATAACAATGGAATCTAATTATTGATATCATCCATCTTGTTATTATATACAAAGTAAAGTGCGATTCACACTTGTTCCAACTCATTCTTATGCACATATATTATAGATATATGCGCGTGCACTTACATACATATACATGTACATATGTTTCCATCATAGCTCTAATTTTAAATAACATAATTCCGTAATGATTTTGTAAGTTTTTACCTTATAAACGTGATTTTTGCTCAACACTCAACATATATATTCTTCTTCTTTTTTTCTCTCTTTTCCCAACGGTTATGTTATTTGACTATATTTCGGATCAAAGTGAATATATCATTGATGTTATATTATAACTGTTTTTGGACACAAAATTGGTTTTGGTTAAGTTGGTTGTGTATTGAGAATTGAGATGGATTAAATTGTTTCACCACATAATTACATGACATCTTTTCAAAAAAAAAAAAAATTACATGACATGAGCCATGAGTCATGACTAAAATGTACAAATATATATAGCTATTTTAGTATTCCTTCAAAATTGAATAACAAAATAAAAAAAAAATTAAAAAAAAAGAGAGACATATAGAGAGACCACCTGATGCAAGAAACAAAGAACATATAATGGGATGATAAAGGATAGATGAGATGTCAAGCTACAATAATGGAGCAATAGTTTTCTCCACTTGGCTAATATAATATCTAACACGAAAAACTAACTTTTCCCAAATAATTTTTTTAAAACTCCGTATTAATAACGAAGAGAAAATTCTTATTTTATACAAAAACGCTTAATGTGTAACCAATAAATAATGTTGTGCTGTATGGCTATCAGGCTATGTAACGGAAAAAATATCTCTATATCTCTATAATATTATTTAATAAAACATTTTTAAAAATGAAATTTATTTTATAAATTATTACATGAAATGTCATTACAAATAACAAAAAATAATTGAATTAGGAAATGATATAATAATCTTTTAAAATTATTGATTAGAATATGGAAAATATATATTTTGCATTAAAATGATTATTTATTATTTAATTTCTTAATTATTTATAATACTACATATTTTAAAATAATAATCAATTCATATATATTCAAAAAAAAAATTATTCAAAATCTTGCTATATTTTTCACTATAATTTATTATATTTTATTTAAATATATATCAAAAAAAAGTTAAAAAATATTTTACTAATTTTATAAAACGTTAGACACAAGATAACTATTTTTTTAAAAGTTCGTAGACTAACCACAAAAATTAGAGTCATAGTTATGTTTTCAAGATTATAAATTTTTGCGGATTAACCCAAATATAATATTTTAGTTTATTGCAAAACGAGTTAAATAGATAAATTATTACAAATTGACAGCTTATCTATAATCATTAGTTAGCCATATTGTAAAATTTAGATAAAAACAATTTCCTTAAAAACAATTACTACGTGCTATAATTAACGCGGGTTAAATCCTAGTTAACTAGTATTTAAGTTAAGTCCAAATAATGACATATTTCAAAAATAAAAATACATAATAACTGTTGGGAATATAATTATTCATGAGATCAACGAATCAAAATGTGACACATGTCATATTAGGTTAGACGATCATTGAACCTAAAAGCGCACCATTTCGAGAGAGTGCAGTTACAAGATTAGGTGATCGAACCTTATGACAGGTCGTATGACGTGTCACTATAGACTAGACGACCACTAGACATAAAAGCGTGCAACTTAGAGAGAATGCAGTTACGAGGCTGGGTAGTCGAACCATAGAACAAGTTGGGACATGTAATATGCGGCCACTCTCTCGCAAAACAGTTCTTAAACAGCGTGAACGGGAGATGAGTGGTCCGGACATAAACATGTCAGCTCCTCGACTAAACCAACACAAACCAGGCAGCAAGGGGAAGGTAAGATTTTAAGTAACTGGGTAGCAATACCCGGGAAGGTAAGGATAATCCGATATCCCCTGGAAGGATATCGGGGAAGATAAATCTAAATTCGTTTTATGCGGGAATGTCTATATTTTTCCTTCCAATATTACTTTAAGCTAAAACTGACTCTCGTAATAAGCTCATAGCTGGTCAATTTTGGCCTATATAACAGGTGAAAGCGACCAGTCACTGTACATGGGGAAGATAAAAGCATGGGCGTTCCGAGCGCGTGGCAGCACCTAAACCGCCAAAGTAGCACGGATTTGGCGTGGCGCCTGCACCCTGCAGCGGCCTTGTCGGGAGCGTATACATAAGCGATAAAAAGGTGTGCAGAAAAGCACTCGAATACCCCGTATGCGACATGATAGGGGATCCAAGACTCGGCCTGACGGAACAAACACAGCCCAATATACAAACCCGGGAGTATTCTCTATATAAACAACTTTCGCTCCCTGGAGGGGGGGGGGAATCCGATCTTTTCCACTCTCTCGACGAAGAGAACTCTCTAAAACACTTAGTTTTTCTTTCTTTCGGGGACTCTCAGTCCCATCTCTGACCATTATCCGGTCACCTTCACAGTTGCTCTTAGACCGTGAAATTCTCACACCCAAACTCTTATTTTTTTTTCTTTTACCACAAAAAGCTCACCAACTATAAAGCCCATTGTGGATTTCTTTCGGACCCAATAAGCATCTTTCCTCACACCGTTTTCCAATTACTCTTTCCGCTTTCTGACGAACCATTCCGTGGTCTTTGTATAACATATTCTGATTTGGACGTCGAATAGCCATCGGAAAACACAATTTCATCGTGTTTTTCGGACTTTCACGTTTCTATTTGTGGTGCACGAGATTAGCCCTTAGAAGACGAAAAACCCTGAAACAATAACTAAAAAATATATATTAAAATGTACTTATGAAAACCAACCAAAGTTAGAAAATTCAAATATTTTAATAAAAGGGGTAAAATTATTGTAAGATATGTTTAACTAATATTGTTTTAAGATATGTTTAAGAGAATATCGCGAAAAGATATGGAAAACCGATATTGGAATAATATAAAAGTAATTATATATATATTATTGAGTATAATTGAAAAATAGAAGGAAAGGCGAAGGAGGTTCGGTTGGTCGACTTTTGCTAAAGATAAGAGAGACTGACTCTCTCTTCTCCTTCCCCAGTCTTCTCTCTCTCTCTCTACCCTTCTCTGCAAGAAAACTTCTCACACTTTCTCTCTAGAAAAAAAGTTCCAAGCTTTACTCGAAAAAGACTCTCTTTTCCCCCCCCTTGCAAATAAGGTTTCTCACGAAAAATGGCGATCGAGGATCAAGAGAACACTATCCGCGAAATCAAGCCTAAGAACAGGAGAATCATGGTATTTCAAACAATACCCTTTCTCTAGATTTCTATTTACTTCGTCTTGTTTCTTCTCTGTTCTCCAAATGTGCAATGGTTTGTGTTTTAAGATTCGATTTCTCATTTTGCTTATTATCGAATTTTTCTGGGTTTGTTGTTTTTGATTGAATTTGAAATTCAAAAAATTTGGAAAAGGCGAAAAGTAAAATAAAGTGGTTCTTCATATAAGTGCTCTGTTTCGTGTACCTAACAAAGGGATTTGATTTTATTTTGAAGAATCCGAACAATGCTCTTTTGGTGTCACGAATTGGTACAATATGCTTTTCTTTATATTAATATACCAATTTTATACTTTTAAACCCTCAGAAATCCAGTGAAATAGTGAGTACGAATCTGGAACATTTCTGAGTTTAATACGATTCCTTTTAAAATTGACAAAAAAAAAGGAAGAGAATCAAATTTCAAACTTATCCCACAAGACGAAATCAAAGATTTGAAATGAGGAGTTTTATGAACTTCAATGGTGGTTTAAGAGATATGTTGAAATGTTCTCTTCAGGTACATATAAATTTATATATATAACCATATACCAAATGGTTATGTTAATTTTTTTTGAAATAGATCATCAAAATTGAAATCTTGGTTTTGGTGTAGGGAGCTGGTAGACCGGAGGAGGAAGATAACCGGTGGCCGCCATGGCTGAAACCTCTGCTTAAAGAGCAATTCTTTGTTCATTGCAAGTTTCATGGAGACTCCCATAAGAGTGAATGCAATATGTATTGCTTAGACTGCACCAACGGCCCGCTTTGCTCTCTATGTCTTGCCCATCACAAGGATCATCGCACCATTCAGGTGCGTTCTTGCCACAATTCTAACTAGATTCATCAAAAGATTCGATATGTTTTGGTTGAGGTTTTGAATTTGTCCTGATTGGTTTTGGCAGATAAGGAGATCTTCTTATCATGATGTTATAAGGGTGAATGAGATACAAAAGTATCTTGATATATCCGGGATCCAAACTTATGTGATCAATAGTGCTAAAGTCGTCTTCTTGAACGAGAGGCCTCAGCCTAGGCCCGGGAAAGGCGTAACCAATACCTGCAAGGTTTGCTATCGTAGCCTCGTCGATGATAGCTTCCGCTTCTGCTCTCTTGGCTGCAAGGTACATTTCCAACTTCTCATTTTTATTGAGTCAAAAGGAAGAAAGTTCGGTATTAGTCAGCTTTCCCTCTTTACACGTTTAAAATAGCAAACCAATCAGCAGATTTTAAATACCTCTTACGGTTTCACCTAACATTTTCTTGCATTTTGGGTAAATAAAAATTCAATTCCGTTTTAACAGCCTGAGAAAAAAGATCAAAACTTTTGATACGGGTCATCCTCAAATTTGGTTTATCTTTATATGGTTTCACCTAACTTTTCCAAGCATTTGGGTAAAATTGCTGTTTAGTCTTTGTTGAAATAAAAGATCGGAACTTTTGATATGTGTCATCTTTTTCTTGCGCATTCTTATAACCAGCTGTGGAGGAACTTTGAACTGAGCTATTCTCTTTCTCGGAATCATTATCTGATAAACTTACTTTCTCTATGTTTTGGGAAATGAAATCAAGATTGCTGGATCATCTAGAGGCTTTGAAAGGGGAAGGAAGAACCTTGTGATGGAATCAGAGGATTCAAGTAGCAGCATTGGAATTGGGAAGAACATTTCAAATCTCCAGAGTTTCAGCCCATCAACACCTCCACTTACCACATCTAGTAATTGCAGAATCGCCAAGCGAAGAAAGGGAATCCCTCACCGATCTCCAATGGGATAAAAAAAGAAGAAGCAAAAGTGTCAAAAAGCCAATACAGAAAGCGTTTGCCATTTGCCAGTTTCTTGATCTATAAGATTACACACAAAGGTTTAGCTAATACAGAAGCTTTTGTCTCTTTATGTTTTTTCATATACCGAAGAAATGGTCTTTTGCTTGTGCTAGCAAAACAAAAGGCCTTAAGTTAGGTTTTGTCCTACTAATGGAAGTCTGTGAATATGTAATGTGCTTTGTATATTTATGTGATGCAAAAAGGGTAGAAAGGGAAATATAGGGCTTGAAAGGGGTAAAAGTTGGAATAAAACAAAATTAGTTTTGGTTTTCACTTGTGTACGCATTGATGTAAATGTGGTTTGGTTAGGTGCATAACATGGATCTCGAAAAACAAATAAATAATGAGATTTCCTACATTTATATTCATCCGTTTCATTATTAACTAATGTTTCTTTCGCTCAAAGCATACTCTACCACAGCTAATTTATAGAAAGTAGTTCCCAAAGCTAATTTATCATATCTTCTCCTTCCCATTCTTGTATCTCTCAAAACCATCCACCTCTTCATCCGAACTCTCTGGAATTGTTTTTCTCTCAATAGACATCTCATCAACAAAGTTAGTTACTGATTCCTCAATTTTATACTTATATCATTCCACTATATCCTCAACTTCTTCGTGGATGTTACCTTTCTTTTAAGCATTCGTGGTTTTCTCATTCTCGCTTGCATCACGCTCCACTTCATTTCCATTGTATTGTTCCGTTTTGGTTTTCATACGTTCAATTTCACTTTTATATGGCTCATTTTAGTCATTTATATCGTTTTCAATGTTCCCATCACAAAAACAACAAAAACTAACATCAATTACCAACCTTATCAATCTCACTAACGTAAAACCATAGCCACACTAAGAAATCGAGAATCAAACGATATCTCATTCATACTTGAGAACAAGTGCCAGATTTTAAATATAATTGGTTTTTAATAGTAGTTGAAGTTTATTCGTTATAGATGGTATATTAATTTTCATGGGGCATTGTGTTGGAAAGCAATTGGTGGGGAAGGTGTAATTTGCTTTATCTTTCAACTTTCTCGAGAAGAGAACCATTTTGAAATTGGAATAAGATAGAGAGGACATAAATATAGGGAAAATGGTAAAAATCAAATCTTATTAAATTTGCTGTGCCGAAAAAAATTCACACTAAAATACGATGTTTTATTCTATTTAAAAGATAAAAAAAATTCAAATTTATTACCCAAACTATTGAATCGTACAAAGATATGTTGACCGAGAAAACGTTAGTCAACCTTCACAAACTGTTGATGTGGCAAACACGTCATTGACACGGTGAATATGGATACAAGAACGACGTCGTTTTAATCTATCTAAATTCAAAAAAAAAAAATTGGTATGATGGATTTCACTTTTCTTTTTTTAACAAAAATCTGATTTATTACATTTTCAATAGTTTGGGTAGTAACTTTGATTTTTTTATCTTTTAGATAGGAAATGACACCGTATTTTAGTTCGGATTTTTTTAGGCATATCAAATTTAGTAGGGGTTGATTTTGACTATTTTCCCCAAAAATATATGCCTTTTCTCAAATTGGACATATTTTCTCAATTGGTATATAATTTTTCAGTTAGTATATAAATTATAAGGAGAGGACCTTAAAATTGGGGAGAAAAAAAAAGGGAGATAACCTAACCAAACTCTTACATACAAAAATGGATAAATTGATCAATTTTTAAGTTTAATGGTGTAGACAAACCCGGTTTACATCGAGAGAAAAAGAATACATATAAAAATTAAATATTGTACCTTGCACAATGAAAAGCATATCATCTAATATAGTAATTTTTCGTAATTTACAACAAAAAAAGACTTATTTATTTAATAACTAGATAAGTACCCGCATATATGCGGGTTTGTAATTTAATATTTTATAATCCGTGGAAAAAAAATTTAAAACGAAAAATAGAAAACAAAATTAGACCACCCATGAAATATAGAATACATAAATTTAGAAACAAAGTTTCCGATGAAATAAATATATACCTTGAAGGAAAAATTTGTCGAAACATATGCAGTAAATATTTTTGGATACGATTATTGGACTTTTAATTTTTTGATGTGTAATTATCTAATTGACATAGTACCAAATTGTGGTTTATATAGAGGTGAGAAATTAGAATTTTTTCTTTTTAGGATTAGTAATTAATTGTTTCCTTATTAGAAATAGAAAAACTAAAGATTTTTTTCCTTTTTATATTAATTTTGTCTTTTAGGATAATTTAATATATTTTATTTTTAGTAATTTTACCTTTTAAGATTTGGAATTGGTTATTAAATTTTCCAAATTTTTAAGTTTTTGTTTTATTAATCGATTTTAAAATTTTCCATTATTAATTATTAAATTTTATTTTTTAAATCAATTTTGGCTTTTAAAATAAATTTACTTTTTTTATTTTTATTTCTCGTTTAGTAATTTTATTTTTTAGGATTATGAATCAATTATAAACTTATCATTCTATTGTTAATATTATGTGTCAAAAACTAATTGGATTTGTTTTTGGAAATTTCTTTTACATATGTCAAAATCTAATCAATTGACTTGACACGTGGCGCAATCATGTTTTTCTCTTTACTTTACATGAACTTTCTCTTTACGTAACAATGTCTTCTATAAGACAAAAGATTACATGAAGTGAAACAACCGCACCCATTTTTTTTTCTTCTTTGCAAATAATTATTAAAATCCCATAAATAATAATAATTAAACCTCACAAATTAATTCCCGGTTCAAAATTAAAAATCAGAATAACCAAGATCATAAATTATTAAATAAAATCACCAAATAAACGACAAGTCTAGATCACCCCCTCTTCCTCGCCCTGATCCCACGGTCACACTGTTTCTTTTCCTGCATCAATTAAAACATAAGAGATGCATAAGTATTTCGATAAATACTTAGTGAGACAATCCTCCCATCTACAGGCTAACAAATAATTAAGATAATTAATATAGATTATCACGAAAATACCGAATAAATCAAACATCTCATGAAACACTCGATCTAGACCCCCAGAGATCGTAAACGGCCTATAATCACGAAATCACATCAATTATCAAAATTATTTAATTACGCCTATGGTCCTGCACTCACCTTATTCCCGCACAGAAAGTTTCACGAGAAAATTCAGCAATTTTCTAGAACTCCCCGGGATGAATAACCTTCTATTAATCCACCTAAAAATAAAAATAATAAAATAATCAAAAACACAATTTCAATTAATCTAAACCAATTACACGCGACACCAACGCGTCTTCCTCTTCCATTCGCCGGCGCAACTACACCACCACCGGAGCTCACCACCGGAACCACCACGATCCAACCACCGATCACGAACCATTCTCTCGCGCTCTGACTACATGGAAGCTCCGATCCACCGAACCCCAATGGCAAAGCCGATCGTCAAGCCCTTCCGTTTCGCTTCGCCCGACTACACCACACGGCGTCCCGCACTACCACACCGTTCCCGACACCACCACAAGACCCGCTAACACACGACTGACCCTAGGACAGCTACCGCGACCACAACGCCGCCAACCCACGGAACCCACTCTACGACCAAACCAAAACGACAAGGGGCAAGAGCCTTACCGTGAAAGAGGGAGGTGTGGGCTCGAAGCTTCTCCTTGCTTCCACGCCGAAAACCAGCGCAAATCTTTCTCCTTGACAGCTAGGGTTCGATGAAAACTCGGAAACGGCGATACATACACACATATATACATAGGTGTATTCAAGTTTTCTTATTACACCGATCGGTCCTCACCCTTCCTCCCTTTCCGAAAGTTGACCCCAAAACTTTCAAGATTATCAATTACACCCGCCGGTAAAATTGATTTATTCAATTTAACCCCCCAAACTTCTAAAAGGTCAAATTAAACCCAATTAATGGATTACGGGTGTTACAATTCTCCCCCACTAACATAGATTCGTCCTCGAATCTAACGTCCAACGAACATCCACAACATAGCACAACCGCTATTCCAACTCAGCGTAGCACGACCGCTATTCCAACTCCACTAACAACGGTATCACGGCTCAACACCATAGCGCCATAGTTTCCTACTTGGTTTGGCCAACCACTCCAATACCCGAGAGTATAACGACTTCACGATCCAACACCATGGATCGATCCGTCTAACGCATAGAGAGCCAGACAACGGCAATCTCTCTAGTGACCTGTCTCACCAATCAAGAATCACATCGAAACCCAACCGGCCAGGTACACTCGGCAGTGACTCACCAGTGCACTCTGATGCCGCTATATGGGGCCACCACCCCGTGCCAAACCAATCCGGAACTATCAGCCCTATGCGGCTACTAAACACCTAGTATCCGCACCCCCGCTATCGGACCACTACCACTAGTAGCCCGCCAACCTGTCTACTAATCCCCTAGTAAACACACCATTCAACATATTCAATGAAAACACCTTTTTATTGAATAATCAAAAGCTCCAAAGTACATCGATTAATTATAACACCATAAAATAAACGAGTACAACAATGCAATAACTCCCAAAACCCCAACACCATGGTTACAACGATATGGAAACACCCGGCTAACCCTCCAGTTTGCCGAACCACTTGCGCTTCAACTTCGCTTCCGGCTCCCAAGTCACCTCCTCGGCTCGATTGCAGTCCCACAGCACCTGCATCTCCGGAACCTTCTTCCTCCTGATCACTCTCACCCGACGATCTAGGACTCTCAGAGGCCTCGCCTCCACCACCATGCTCGGTGTCAAATCTGATGGCACCCCCGTGATCACCTGATCATCCTTATGCAGACATTTCTTCAGCATCGACACATGAAACACCTTGTGAAATGCCTGCATAGACTCCGGCAACTCTAGCCGATAAGCCACCGGTCCGACCCGCTCCAGCACCCTGACGGGACCCATATATCGCGGACTCAACTTAGTCTCGGAAATGGACCTGTTCGGACCCCTCAACATGGCCATCTTCAGATAGACCAAATCGCCAACTGCGAACTCCAGCTCCTTCCTACGCCGATCTGCGTAGCTTTTCTGACGATCCTGAGCTTCCTTCATGTTCAACTTCACAATCCGGACCTTCTCAGTCGTCTCCTGCACAAAGTCAGCCCCCAACAGGCTCCTCTCCCCCACTTGTGTCCAACACAACGGGGTCCTGCAAGGCCTACCATACAACGCCTCAAATGGTGCCATGCCGATACTAGCCTGGTAGCTGTTATTGTACGCAAACTCCACTAGATTCAGATGATCCGCCCAATGTCCACCCCAATCCAACACACACATCCTCAACAGATCCTCCAACGTCTGGATAGTCCTCTCCGACTGCCCATCGGTCTGGGGATGATAAGCTGTACTCATGTGTACCTTAGTGCCCATCTCCTTCTGGAAAGCGCCCCAGAACAACGAGGAGAACTTCGGATCTCGATCCGACACTATACTCACCGGTACCCCATGCAGCTTCACAATCTCCCTGACGTACCTCTTGGCCAACACTTCCGCACCGTCGGTCTTCTTTATGGCCAAGAAGTGCGCAGACTTGGTCAACCTATCGACGATGACCCAAATAGCGTCCTTGGTTCGCGAAACCGGCAGACCCACCACGAAATCCATGGTGATCATGTCCCACTTCCACTCCGGAATGGGTAAACTCCTCAACAACCCGCTCGGAACCTGATGCTCAGCCTTCACCAACTGACAGGTATCACACCCCGCAACCCAGCTGGCAACATCCTTCTTCATCCCTACCCACTGGTAATACCGTTTGAGGTCACGGTACATCTTGGTAGCTCCTGGATGAATAGAGAAACGGCTCTGATGTGCTTCCCTCAGGATTTCCTGCCTCAGCACTTCGTCCTTCGGTACACACACCCTGCCCCTCAAAAGAATAGTTCCATTGCTGGAGAACTCATACTCAGACCGCTCTGCCCTGGCAGCCTGCATTAATTCCGCATCCAACTGCTGTGCCACCCGCACCCTAGTCAGAATATCCGCCTGATCCACCGCCTCTAAACCCAACGGCTCAGACTCCTCAGACACAGCACACAGTCTCAGGGCACTCACCATGCCTACCAACGCCTCTGTATCCCGCTCAGTGTCTGAAATAACCAGCTTCCTGCTCAAAGCATCAACTACAAGATTCGCTTTACCGGGATGGTAAGCTATCTCCAGGTCATAATCCGCAACAAGCTCCATCCATCGCCTCTGTCGCAGATTCAACTCGGGCTGGGTAAAGATGTACTTCAGACTTTTGTGGTCTGTGAACACCTGAACCTTACCGCCATACATATAAGACCTCTAAATCTTCAATGCAAACACCACTGCAGCCATCTCAAGATCGTGAGTAGGATAATTGCATTCATGTTTCCTCAACTGCCTGGAAGTATATGCAATCACCTTACCCTGCTGCATCAATACACAACCGAGCCCCAGCCTGGACGCGTCTGTGAACACAACATATGGCTCATCCTGCTTAGGCAAGGCCAACACCGGAGTACTCACCAGCATCTCCTTGAGCTTCACAAAGCTCTCCTCACACTGATCCGACCACACAAAAGGAACGTCCTTCCCGGTCAACTTGGTCATGGCATGCGCTATACTAGCAAACCCCTTGACGAACCTCTTGTAATAACCCGCCAGACCCAGAAAACTGCGAATCTCCGACGCATTCTTCGGTCTCGGCCACTCCTCAATCGAGCGAATCTTCTCAGGATCCACTGAAACACCACGATCAGATACGACGTGCCCTAGAAACCCGATCTCCCGCTGCCAGAAACTACACTTGCTCAGCTTAGTGAACAACTGTTGCTCCCGTAGCTTCTCCAGAACTTTCCTCAGGTGAACCCTGTGCTCCTCAAGACTCTTCGAATACACTAGAATGTCGTCGATGAAAATGATGACGAACTCATCCAGATACTCATGGAACACGCCGTTCATCAACCTCATAAACGCAGCCGGTGCATTCGTCAACCCAAACGGCATCACCACAAACTCGTAGTGCCCGTATCTCGTCCTGAAAGCCGTCTTCCTGATGTCCGACTCAGCTATCGGGATCTGATGATAACCCAACGCCAAATCGATCTTAGAGAACCACGAAGCACCCTGCAACTGATCTAGCAACTCATCGATCCTCGGTAATGGATACTTGTTCTTCACAGTAACCCGGTTCAGCCCCCGATAATCAATGCACAACCGGAAGCTCCCATCCTTCTTCTTGATGAACAGTATCGGTGCACCCCACGGAGAACTGCTCGGTCTAATGAAACCCTTTTCCAACAACTCCTCTAGCTGCTTCTTAAGCTCAGCCATCTCCGCTGGAGCCATCCTGTAAGGAGCCTTAGGCAACGGCGTCGTCCCGGGCTCTAACTCAATGGTAAAAGGATCCGACCTGGATGGTGGTAACCCGCTCAACGGCTGGAACACATCCTCGAACTCCCAAACCACCTCAATATCTCGCACCGCTGACTCCCCAGCCTCACCAGGTATCGAAATGGTAGCCAAATAGGCCTCCCAACCCTGCTCGATCAAACGCTCCACCTGAACCGCAGAAACGACGATACCTCCCGGAACCGGTCTCACCCCCTGATAAACCAGTCTTCTGCTAGCATGCTCGGAAACCACACGACCCCGGTGACAATCCAAATGAGCCTTGAAGTTTTCCAACCAGTCCATACCCAAAATGATGTCATAGAGTTCCACTGGACACACTATCAAATCCGCTGGCATCAGCTCTCCGGCGATAAGAATGTCGACCCCCTCCACATAGCCCTGGGTCCTCAACAAACGACCCCCAGCAACTCTCACAACACCCGAGGGGTCTCCAGACACCTCTTGGATACCGCTCCCCGACACCCAACTCAGTGTAGCAAAACTGTGAGACGCTCCGGAGTCGAACAACACATGTGACTCTACCCCAGCCACATTAAGGGTCCCTAAGCACGAAAAAGATTTAAGGCAACCAGCAAACACCAATTACAGAGCGAGTAACTAAAAATTAACAATCCAACAAGAACATAATTAAAGAGGCTAACCAGTAATCGGTCTGCTGCCGCTCGCCTCGCCTGACTCCGCGCCTATGGTGAACACCCTCGGTGCTACTGCGGCCCGCTTCGGAGGCGGTGCCTCGATCCCTCTTGATGTGACCAGATTCCTTGCAATGGAAGCACACCTGCCCCCCTTGAGGACAATCCGCCACACGATGTCCGTAGGCTCCACACCCGAAACAACGCGGTCCCGAAACCGCTGCCTTGGAAGTATCCTCCCACTTCCTCTTCTGGCCCTGCTGCTGACCAGACTTCCCGCCCTTGCTCGGAGCCACACTCTGACTATGAGGCCGCCGCGGAGCCTCTGGCACTGCAGCCTTTAAGCTAGCCTCCTGCCTCATCCCCTCCTCAAGCTGCGCTGCACACTCCACCAGTTCAGACACCGACTCGAACTTGCGGACTATGCACCGGTTCCTGAGATCGATACGCATACCTCGCATGAAAGCACAAATCAACTCATACTCGGTATCTGCACCCCGACCAGCAAACCGCTTCAGCCGGTTAAACTCGGCCTCGTACTCCCGAACCGAACGACTCCCCTGTGACAAGTACAGAAACTCCCACTGTAACCTGTCCCGAGCCTCCCGCGGAAAATACTTGAGATCGAACTCCCTCCGGAACTCGTCCCAAGACCACACCACTCCCGCCCTCCTCGCAGCAACACCCTGCCACCACTCATGTGCATCTCCCTCCAGATAATGCACCGCCAAGTCAACCCTATACTCCTCAGGGCATCTGATCGACTGGAAGTTCCTCTCAAACCTGGACCTCCACTCATCAGACTCAATCGGTCGAGCACCACCACTGAAAAACTTGGTGCCCAACCTCTGCATATGCTCCATCACCCTCAGGTATGACGGAACCATTGGCTCGGCCTCAGCAACCACTCCCGGAACTCCCGGAGCAACAACACCTGGCATCGCAGCAACCCCCTGTGGCGCCACTGGAGCTGGAGCCGGTACCACACCAGGTAACCTCTCCAAGAGCTGGGCCAACATGCCCAAAACATCCCCCATCGGGTTCGGGTCCGCACCCGCCTGAGCACCACCCGGCGCCGGCATCGCACCATGCACGGCCGCTGGCTCAGACTGACCTTCCCCCTCGGCGTGCTCATACGCCCCCTGCTCCACCGTGACACTCTGCGTCACATTCACATCTGCTCTGCCACCTCTACCACCTCTGCCGCCACGGCCCGCTCTGCCGCCACGACCACCACGACCTCTGAGACCTTGCCCAACGTTATCAGAATCAACCATCTGCAATAACAACTTGTTACTAATTGACAACAGCAATAGTAAAACAAACACGAGTCTTACCGTGGAATCTCATTGAAGGCTCGAAGAGGATGATCTAGAACTTCAAGCTCAACAATTGACTAACTCACATAGACAGTTCTAATAACGGTTTACTCAAGCAACGCATAACACCAAAAACTCAATTAACTCTAAATTAAATTTTTCTAAACCGTCCTAAAACCGTAAAGGCTCTGATACCAAATTGAAACAACCGCACCCATTTTTTTTTCTTCTTTGCAAATAATTATTAAAATCCCATAAATAATAATAATTAAACCTCACAAATTAATTCCCGGTTCAAGATTAAAAATCAGAATAACCAAGATCATAAATTATTAAATAAAATCACCAAATAAACGACAAGTCTAGATCACCCCCTCTTCCTCGCCCTGATCCCACGGTCACACTGTTTCTTTTCCTGCATCAATTGAAACATAAGAGATGCATAAGTATTTCGATAAATACTTAGTGAGACAATCCTCCCATCTACAGGCTAACAAATAATTAAGATAATTAATATAGATTATCACGAAAATACCGAATAAATCAAACATCTCATGAAACACTCGATCTAGACCCCCAGAGATCGTAAACGGCCTATAATCACGAAATCACATCAATTATCAAAATTATTTAATTACGCCTATGGTCCTGCACTCACCTTATTCCCGCACATAAAGTTTCACGAGAAAATTCAGCAATTTTCTAGAACTCCCCGGATGAATAACCTTCTATTAATCCACCTAAAAATAAAAATAATAAAAGAATCAAAAACACAATTTACTTAATCTAAACCAATTATGACACCAACGCGTCTTCCTCCTCGAGCTCGCGCGAACCTGCAACTTCTCCGGCCACCGTGAAACCACCACCACCGGAGGGAGTTCGCCATCACGGGAGCCACGAACACGCGATCCAACAACAGCCATCGTCAAGCTCACCCTCACGTGTCGACAACGATTGCGACATCACGTCGCTTGATCCTCCCGTCACCACCATCGTCGCCCATCACCAACCCAACCCTCGACACACGAGACTCACGCTCGGCCAACAACAGAGAGAGGAGGAGAACCTTACCGTTGTGGTGATACGTTCCGCCGTTCCCGAATTGATCTCACCTCCTCCCTTGCCGAGACAACACTCCTCTCCGGCGTCAACTCACTTTCTTTCGATCACCGGCTCACAAACTCACTAACCCCGCTGGAGCTTTCGTGTGACGCTGTGAAACGTGAGTCATGAGAAATAAGAAGACGTCGCGTAGGGTTTTCCAGTTTGAGAAAATTGAGCTTAAGTCCTTCAGTTTCTGATCCTCCGCAAGTTGACCCCGAAACTTTTGAATTTATCAGAATTGTCCATCCGAACAACTTTCCAATTGATCAATTTAACCCATAATTCTGCGAATTCTCAATTGGCCCCAAACTTCCAAAATTATCAATTAAACCCAACCGGAAAAATTGATTTACATGGATTTAACCCCCCCAACTTTTAATTAATCAATTTCAACCCCAAAATTGAATTTGGGATGTTACATGAAGCTTATGGACGAAAAATGTTATGAAAAGTTTGTTTGGTTGTGAAATTGAGAAGCTATCAATTTGGTTATATAGAAGTGGAGATTGAGAATTCCTTTTTCTTTTTAGGAATATTGTATTCCAATTTTTAATTTCATTAATCTAAATAGAAATACTAATTGTTTTTTTCCTTTTTTAAAACTTTAGCTTTTTAGGATTGTAAACTATTGTTTAATTTTTTTATTCTAAATTGAAATATGGTTTTCCTTCCTTCTTTTTTATTTAATCCGGCGTTTATTCATTTTCTTTTTAAGATTGTAATCTATTGTTTAATTTCTTTATTCTAAACTAAAATATGTTTTTTAAAATTTTTGGCTTTTATTTATAATTTTTATTGAATTTCTTTAATCTAAACATAACTACTATTTTTTTCTCCTTAACTTTTTAGTATTAGGAATGGATTTTAAATTTTACTTTTATTAATGTTAATATTATGTGTTAAAATATTTGAAAATTTATTAAACATGTGTCAAAATCTGACCGTTTGACTTAACACATATCTTGATCAGGCGAATTACTAACTTTGAAACATTCTGCTTTATATAATAAGACTTTTGGTTTAATTTTTCTTTGTTTATTTTCCTTTTTAGGATGTTAATCTATTGTTTAATTGCTTTATTGTAAACAGGAAAATGTTATGAATTAAATATATGGATGCCCATTATAAGGTCCATATTCTAGGAGGTATATAATATTCTCGGTTTCCTTATTCTCTTTATTCAGTTTGCTCTCCAAAACTATGTAAACCTATATATACCTCTCTTTATTCATGGAATAATACACAACAATTTTCTCTCTCTTTTTTATTCACAACACGTTATCAGCACGATCGTCTCTTCGATCTATTCTTCCACCGAAAATGTGAGATATAATTTATGTCTTATGTTTATATTATTCCGGGATGATAAAGCGATGCCTTTTTCCAAATCGATCGTTATGGTAGGCTATGCCTCCACGATCATGATCATATGGTAGACTATGTCTCCTCAGATCAAAGGATGGTTATCAATGCTTATCTAGAATAACAATTACCAATGGTTTGATTTTTGTCATAATCCTGTTTTGAATCATGTTTATTATCGACTCATGGTTTGTCATTATGGATTCACCCTTACCATCAATGGTTGATCTTTGTATCTGATTGTTTAAGAGTTTTGTTAAAATTCTTTAGATATTGAGTTTTTGTTATATAAAGAAAAGAAAAAAAACAATTTGAATCAATTAGGGTTTTTGTGATACGTAATTATCTTTTGACAAAACTATGTTTCGTTATCGATCTAGTTTTCGTACTTTCCAATTGTTGCTTCATTACCAATCGATTGAATTTATAATAAACATTGAATCATGTTAAGAGAAGCATTGGTTTTATTGCATCGTTGATTTCTATTGTGATTAAACCATATTATTTTATCATAGGAATCTTATTATTTAATTGCCTTTTATCGAACTAGTGTCATGCTTAATAATTGATCATTATACTTCATCACTTAGATTTTGAAGTTTTCTTATAATTCATGAGATGCTTAGATTGCCGATTTATAAACTGAAAAAAAAGTATGTTTTTGCTTTGATCTGAATTTTTAAACGAATTTTGCATTGAATAATTGCATCTTAATTGATTAATTGATTGATTGAAAACCTAGTTTAATAAAAAGATACGAACAAAATAAGATATGATGATTATTCTTTGTTCTTCTATGAAATTTGATTAATTTTCTTAATATTTCAGTAAACCATGTCGAATCTTACGAGCATTGAATTTGGGGCTCTTGATATCACTGGAGACAACTATTTGGCATGGGCATTAGATGCTGAATTTCATCTAAATGCAAAGGGGCTTGGTGATACAATCACCGAAGGAAATAAAGCCGAAAATCAGAATAAAGCTAAGGCTATGATATTTCTTCGCTGTCACCTCCACGAGGGCCTTAAAAACGAGTACCTGACCGTGAAAGATCCAGAAGTTCTTTGGAACAATCTGAAGGAAATGTATGATCACCAGAAAACTGTGATATTACCTAAAGTCTGTGAGTGAATACAACTCAGCCATGTTCCGGATTACATCCAAATTGGAACTATGTGGGGAGAAAGTCACAGATGCTGAAATGCTAGAGAAAACATTCTCTACTTTCACTACAAGAAAACAACCATTTTGCAACGATTTTTTGCGACGATTTTATTTCGTCGCAAATCAACATCGTTATTACAACGATTTTACGAAAAATTTTTATTTCGTCGCAAATTTGGGACGAAATATTTCGTCGTAAAATCGTTGTTAAGTTCGGTCCAATTAACGACGATTTTACGACGATGTTTGTAATCGTAGTAAAATCGTCGTTAATTACCGACAAATTACCAACGAAATGTATTCGTTGAACTTTGCAACGAATAACCGACGATATATGAGTTAGTTGAACACGTTTAAGTTACCGGGGTGTACGGTTAGGTGAACTATTGTAAAATCGTTGCAAAATCGTTGCAAAATTCGTTGCTAATTCGATGGTAACGAAAATAAAAATCTATATATAGCGGCCAACCTCATAAGAAAAATTTCATATTCAAAAACATTTACTTCTCTCTGACCAACAAAAAATGTCAATATACGAAATTAGAAGATGGATGTATAATCGTTTTGATTCGGAGGGATCGCTAACAAAGGAGTTCAGTGATGGGGTGGAGGGATTCATGCATCAGGCGGGAACTATACAAAATACGATTACCAGTGGTAAGATGTACTGTCCTTGTCCAAAATGCAAGAATAGGAAATTTATCATTACCTCGAAGGTGTGGTCGCATATATTAAATAGAGGGCTTATGCCGCATTACTATATCTGGTATTATCATGGAGAGGGTCATGGGGGAAATGCAGGTAGTAGTACTAGCAATTATCAAACATCGAATTTTGATGAGTCAAATGATTTTAATCAATTTGATTATCGTGCGGAGCATGGTCAAGATCATGATAGGATTCATGACATGGTTACAGATGCATTTCATGAAACTGTAAGTACATTTGCACCTGAGCATCATGATGAGGAACCCAATCTAGATGCACAAAGATTTTATGATATGCTAGACGATGCAAATCAGCCACTCTACGATGGATGTAGAGAAGGGCACTCTAAATTGTCGTTGGCGGCTAGGATGATGACTATTAAAACTGATCATAACTTAGTTGAGGTTTGCATGGATGATTGGGCTGATTTGATTAAAGAGTATTTACCAGAGGACAATTTAGCTGCTGAAACTTACTATGAGATACAAAAGCTGCTTTATAGTCTTGGGTTGCCTTATGAGATTATAGATGTCTGTGTTGACAATTGCATGCTTTTTTGGAAAGATGATGATAAGTTGCTGGAATGTCGATTTTGCCATAAGCCAATATATAAGCCGCAAGGTACTGGTCGGAGTAAGGTACCGTTCCAGCGGATGTGGTACCTTCCTATAACTGATAGGTTAAAAAGAATGTATCAGTCTGAGAGGACAGCTGCATCGATGAGATGGCATGCAGATCATTTGCAGACAGATGGGGAGGTTACTCATCCTTTCAGATGCAAAAGCGTGGAAACACTTTAAGACGGTACACCCAGACTTCTCTAGAGAGAAACGAAATGTGTATCTTGGTCTTTGCACATATGGATTTTGTCCATTTGATATGTCTGGTAGGCAATATTCTTTATGGCCAGTAATCCTAACGCCTTACAACCTTCCTCTAGATATGTGCATGCAAAGGGAATTTTTAATCTTGAGTATTTTAGTACCTGGTCCAAAGCATCCGAAGCGTTCCCTTGATGTGGTTTTGCAGCCTTTGATAGAGGAATTGGGGCAGTTGTGGTATACCGGGGTTCGGACATATGATTTTGTGAGGAAATTTTTTTTACAATGCGTGCGGTGCTTATGTGGACAATAAGCGACTTCCCTGCTTACGGGATGTTATCAGGTTGGACTACGCATGGGCGATTGGCTTGTCCATATTGTCTCAATAGGACAAATGCGTTTCAATTGAAACATGGTCGGAAAACAAGTTGGTTTGATTGTCACCGTCGATTTCTACCGATTCACCATCCATATAGGAGAAACAAGCGGTTGTTTAGAAAGAACAAAGCTGTTCGTGTTCCTCCTCCTGTTTATCTTTCCGGGGAAGATCTAGAAGCAGAAATCGATCATTATGGTGCACTGGAAACAGTCAATCGTGGTGGAAATTGGCACACTCCAACTAATATGGCGAATGGATATGGGGAGCATCATAATTGGCATAAGAAAAACATATTCTGGAAGCTTCCGTATTGGAAGGATCATTTGCTTAGACACAATCTGGATGTCATGCATATTGAGAAAAACTTTTTTGATAACATCATGCATACAGTGTTAAACGTGCGTGGAAGGACTAAAGACAGCGGTAAGTCAAGACTAGACTTGCCTGATCTTTGTTGTCGGAATGAGTTACATATTACAAGCAATGAGAAAGCACTTGTTCCCATATTTCGATTGGGTGCGGAAGAAAAGTCAGCCTTGTTCAAATGGGTGACATCTGATGTGAAGTTCCCGGATGGGTACGTATCTAATCTAGCTAAATGTGTTGAGAAAGGGCAAAAGTTTTCCGGGATGAAGAGTCATGACTGTCACGTCTTTATGCAACAGCTACTTCCTTTTGCATTTGCTGAACTTCTACCAGGAAATGTACACGAAGCAATTGCAGGTAACTTTAAATTAATCACATATGTAAACATTGATGTAATATATATGAAATGAAAAATTAACAAGTCTACCTTATATGTGGTAATTGTCATTGTAGGTATTGGAGCGTTTTTTCGGGATCTTTGTAGCCGCACTTTGTCAGAAGATGTTATTGCACAACTTGATGCTACTATTCCTATTTTATTGTGCAACTTGGAGAAAATATTCCCCCCAGCCTTCTTTGATGTTATGGAACATCTACCTATCCATCTCCCTCACGAAGCAGAACTTGGAGGACCTGTGCAGTATCGGTGGATGTACCCATTCGAGCGATTCATGGGACATTTGAAGCGGAAGGCTAAAAATTTAGCCAAAGTTGAAGGCTCAATAGTAGCAGGAAGTTTAACAGAAGAAACTTCTCACTTCACGGGATACTATTTCGGCTCGAAGGTCCGTACACGGAAAAGGGCAACACGGCGATATGATGATGGAGGTGTAGGA